>JABMIG010000096.1:472607-505461 GCA_013187285.1 Cyclotella cryptica
ATTTTCCGGTTCTTATACACCGGTAATTACGGTTAGTTGGTGAGTGTGGACACACCAAGGTCACAAAGGCTAACAAAACTAAGAAAAAGCCGGGGCATTGGGATGACATCCATCAGCAAGCATTCGACACTGTAAAGGCAACTATTGCTCATGATGTTACCTTGGCCTACCCTGATTACTCACAGGGAGATTTACACAGATAGTTCCAACTATCAATTGGGCGCTGTAATTACTCAAAACAACAGGCGGCTGACGTTTTTCAGTAGAAAACTGAGTCACGCGCAGCAAAAATATAGTGTGACCGAACAAGAACTACTGGCCATAGTAGAAACACTAAAAGAGTTCAAAGGCATGCTTTGGGGACAACAAATTACGGTCTACACTGACCACAAAAATCTAATGCAGGATGCTCTAGGTCTGACCTCTGATCAAGTGTATCGCTGGAGATTACTCTTACAAGAGTATGGCCCCACCATCGTGTATATCAAGGGCATCCCCAATACAGTTGCTGATGCCATCTCGCGACTGGACTATGGACCTGTCACAGATGACAGGTCAACTTGGATGACCTTTGCACAATGTTGGTGTTACCATAACGTGACACAGCTAGAATCATCCCTAGCAACCACCAAGGAATCCATGAACCAGGTGTTTGCAAATCAAAACGAAGAGGACCCCATCTATCCTCTCACAACCAGAGAGATAGCAGAGGCACAACAAGAAGATGATAACCTTCTAGACAAAAGCTACTCAACTCAATTAGTTGAGAACATTAAAGTACTCTGCAAGGATGGCAAAATGGTTATTCCAAAAAGCCTCCAACACCGTGCGGTAGCTTGGTTCCACCACTACCTACAACACCCCGGGACCAAGCGTCTCGAAGAAACTCTTCGTCTTTCGATGTATTGGAAAGATCTACGAACAACAGTCCAATCACATGTTAAAAAGTGTCATAGTTGCCAGGTGAACAAGCGCAGGCAGTTAAAATATGGGAAACTGCCTACAAAACTTGAAATCACCAACCCTTGGGAGGCATTATGTGTGGACCTCATAGGACCGTACACCCTCAAGGGCAAGGACAAGACACAAATTGACTTCATGTGCATCACAATGATCGACCCTGCAACAAGCTGGTTCGAAATTGTAGAGTTGCGGTATCACAGCTCCAGGAGCTTGATATTCCCACGGGTACAAAGGGGCAAAGGAGCAAAGACACACATGTCCAACCACAGCAACCCCACTTTGACAAGATGTCAGCAACAGTAGGTAATATAGTTAACATGACCTGGTTTAGCCGTTACCCATGTAGTCAATACATTATCTACGACAATGGAAGTGAATTCAAACTTCACTTCGAGACCCTCTGTGATTCATATATGGTCTGAAGCGTAAGCCAACCAGTGTCAGAAACCCACAAGCGAACGCAATACTCGAGCGGGTGCATCAAACAATCATGGTGATGCTCCGCACAGCTGATTTAGACATGGCCGAAACAATCAGCGAGAGTGACATTGCTGACTTTCTCACAAATGCCGCATGGGCCGTTCGCTCTACCTATCACACAGTACTAAAAACATCGCCAGGAGCAGCTATCTTTGGAAGGGACATGTTGTTTGACGTCCCCTACATTGCTGACTGGTCTAAAATAGGGGAATATAGACAACCGCAAACAGACCAAAACACCAGACAAGAAAATGCCTCTCGCATAGACTGGGACTATCAGCCCGGTGACAAAGTATTGCTGCAAAAGGACGGTATCCTCCGCAAAACAGAGAGCCGGTATGAAAGTGATCCTTGGACCATCACGTCAGTTCATACGAATGGCACAATAAGGGTTCAACGCGGGACTAAGTCTGAGAGACTGAACATTAGGAGAGTTACACCATACTTTGAATAAACTAAATGTACCTTACCCCTTTCTCCTTCTAAGACTTATGCTTCGTCTATGCCAAACCATCTTTTTTTCCCTCCTCTGAGCTATTTTTTCCTCAGTTTTTTTGTGTGTGCATTGACACCTTATCGCTCCATTCGTGGGGGCGAGTGACATGAGCCAAGGATACCTACTGGTACCCCTGACCCAACCTTGGCCCAATATCAGGCCCATGAGTATAACATACAAATAGGAATTTTCCTAACTAAGGGTAGGATCCCACCAAATAGAAGCAGGACTCATTTGCAAGACCATTGAGTCCTGCAGGACTTCTTAAACAAGACCATTGGGTCCTGGAGGACCCACTGGCAGGATTACATCTACAGCCTAATTAGGTTCAAGTGGATTCCGGTTGGCATGCAAGAATGCATGTACAGCCCAAACCAGGTGCATGTACACCCAGTTTGGCATGCATGATTCCAATGGTGTTCATGCAAATCTAACCTCCTCGAATTACATGCAAAATGCATGATAAACTAGAGAGGACTACCATGAGGCAGTCCTCATTCTCAATCAGTTTTTTAGCTCATAAAAATAAACTCCAAACAACTGGAACATCATTTTTCTACTTCTTATCTACAACTACTTTTCGATTACTTCCGGCTTAGGTCAGTTGGTGAATGGATCCACCGGAGCTATGTGGTGGGGATTACCCCAACCTAAGGCTACTCGGGTTGGATTGCCTCAGTCCGATCATGGTGAGTCATTGATGTAATTAGTGGAAAACTAATTACTAAATTATAAACTCCCGTGGCTACCATTCACAGCCATTCACTCAGCAACAATCTCCGCCCACGAGTGTGGTCTACTTGTACTACAGTACGTAGCACCCTTCTGATGTGATCCGGTATCCTTGGTATCCTTGTCCCACGTATACTTATTTTGAGTTATATTTTGAGTCCCAACACTTATGGCCTCTTGACTCTTCCGTCGACATCACTCAAGATAAGCTGTCATGGTTGATTGTTGTCATGTGGCTGATTTTTCATGGTGGAAAAGTCGCAATGCCTATCCAGTTATTATTTCCCCCCGTTTATTATTGTTTTGTTTGCTTTCCAAACAATCAAAGTTGGCATCAACGCTCTTCTTCCTGTTCCCTAAACTCACTCTTCTCCATTTCTGTTGTGAAACTTTCTTGTCAAACCTTCATCATGCATTCTAACACTTGTCCCTTCATACTCCCATACCGGAAGCACCTTGCCTCTACCTCCTCTGATAAACCCAAACCCCACTCTAAAACGCAGCCACCACCCCGAATGTTGACAATTGGGTATATAAAGATTGCTTGGTGCCTTTTCTTTCCTCGTGAAAAATTGGGTATGAATCACAAGTTGTTAGAAATACTTGCCAATCATAAGGTTTGGGGGTTGTTAAATTTATCCAAGATTGTGGTGTCTGTGCGCAGAGGATTTGTTGGTGTATTGCATGTTTTGAAACAGAACAATAAATTAAAATGTTCCAATGCAATCTCACATTTGTTCTCTATCACAAAGAGTAATACTAGTTAAATTTGTCCAAAGGGAGGGGGGGCGTGTACTGATGGGAATGATGGCGCAAGGAGGAGGGGGGATTACTAGTGATTTGTAGAGGGAGAAAGATTGCTGTGATGGATCATTGTGGTCAGTCGATCGCCTTTGATGTATCTTTGTTGTCAATCACCTTCGATGGTTGTCTTTGGATGTGATCGTGGGGTAAAAAAATTCGACAGTGAGCAGTGTTGGGTATTTCATACTGATTTTTAAGTACTTCTACTCCAATTTACGCTATCTAACTTGATTTACGGGGCTATGTGTTAATTTATCTCAAAGTCCTCAACTTTTTTTGTTGCGCGGAGGACGTAAGCCCTAAAAATAGGACTTTCAAGAAAATGGTCTCTTTTCTCGGCATCTTGGACATGTGAAACACCCTCAGAACATGTTTGCTTGTGCTAGAACAAAGTGGGGATGCAGCTATGTGGTGAGACTGATCCACTGCCACTTAAAGGGGCAGGCCATTCTTAAATGCCAGTGGGTGAATAGTGCTTGTCTCGCACTGCTAAGTTACTGGACATTGTTGAAGTTATAGCTGTTAGTTTAGCCCTCTGTTGCCACCTTGTGCAGGTTTTGACATAAGTTAGTTGACTTCTACAGGATCTCGCATAAGTTAACTGAAGTTCATCAATTGTCATCTTCTGATCACTCTCATTTTGTCATATGCATGAGACAATTCCTCACAAAAAATGTCCATAATAGACCCTCATAACAACTAAAATTGTATTACTCCATTCAATTGTGTGTGACTATGATGCATCATATGCCTCTCTATCTCCTCCTTCTATAGAGAAATTGCTTCCATTATGGAGTTTGATTGTGTAACTAACAACCGCCCATATCAAATGATGATTATCCATGAAGGATTTCCAGAAGAGTGGATTGACAAGCAAGTCAGATGATAGGTGGTAAATTATAGTAAAGGGTAAGCACTAGTCATATGATTAGAAAGGGGAAGCAGGAAGTGTGGTGCATCAATAGCTAGAATAAAGTATGACATCATCTTATGAAGGATTCTGCATAAATTGAGAGTCAACTTTTGTGATTTTTTGCATATGTTGGCCAATTTAGACCAAATGAGCGTTGGAGGGTTGAAAACAATACTTACGCACATATCATACAGTTTAACCAAGATACAATGTACACAGCTGCACAAAAACCAGGTACAGCATTGTTTCAGAGCAAACACTACATTGATTTGGTTGATGTGCAAGCAGTTGATACATTATCTCCTGGTGTTCCCTCTGTGGGATTACTCTTGCATTCTTGTTGCCTTGGCAGTCTGTTTGCCTCATTTTTGGCGCATTTGAACTTGAGATTGTTGTTGGATCCACCATTGGCAACTTTGACAGGTTGGACTGTGGTGGGTTGCTGTTAGGCTCAACAAGAAGATCATTACCTACCTTCATAGTATTCTTTGTTATGTGGCAGCTTTATCAATGTTTGGACTTTGTTGGGTACATTCTTATGGTTGTTGCCTAAATGAGAAAGGATTTAGATCACTGTACAAAATCACAGATGTACGGTAGCAAAGAAGGTTGACTCACCTGTAGGTGGCATGGCAGCAGCTGTGTTTTACAGCAGAGGGCTGGTTAAGAAGTGCCTTACCTTCGTCAACATTATTGGTCATTTGATTGAGGAGATCTTCTTCTTTTTGGTGGCACGTTGTTTCTGGTTTGATCATCTGTCATGCATTGCCTTTTACTGCTTCTGTTTTTGTCAATTTACCCAGCTTGCTGTGACAAGTCTCGCATTGAGCTGTTATAGAAAGATACTTAGGACAGCTGCATGATAAAAGTGTTAAACAATAATATGGCTAAACTGTGGTGAAAGACTGATATTTGGCATGCAACATAGGTATATTGGCATATTCTTTGGTCTTTCTCAAGTCTTTGACTTCTTCTATGTTGAGAGACAAAGATTTGGCCATCTGATGCCAGGAATTCAATTCAGTATGTTGACACAACACTATGCTTGTCTGTTTCGGGTAGTTTGGTATCTGCTTCAAAACTTATAGTAATAACACAACATAGAGCTTACATTAAACATTCAACTGTCTGATAACAAAACTCTAGCCTGACCTCATGTCATACCACACAGACTACTGCCTCTGGGAGAAAAACAACACACAATACAAAACATTTTCTCTTACCTGTCAGCTTCTTGAGATAGGTCTCATGCTTGTCCTCTGGGCTTCATACTCCATCTTCAAACTCTTCTAGGGTGCTTTTTCTTGAGGACAATGTTCCTGTACCTATCAAGAATTGGTAGTCGTTGTTCCCAATGGAGGTGAAAATAGCAGCTTCTGCTCTCCCGATCATTAACACTGTTATTATATTTAGGCGAAGAAGTGAGGCATCCAAATCAGGTTCAATGTCATCACATTGGAGGAGTTTGGTGGTGACATATTATGGGAGTTTGGTCACTCAAACAATGGTCCGGTTCTTCAAGAGCTTTCTGGTCATCTCCTGATAGGTAGCATTCCTAGTATAGTTTGGGCATTGACGATGAAGAAGTGGGGACTATTTGAGAATGCATATAAAATAGAACAAGTGTAAAGCCATAGCACTCACTCTGTCAAGAGTGGCAGTTCATCTAAGTCTTCATTCAAGTCCTCAATTTCATGATTTTCTGATGCTTGAGATTCCAACAAGATTGTGTTATTGTGAGGATTGTGGCCGATGGGCAGGTTTCCTTGTCTCTACATTGGTTAGCATCATCAGATGAAATGCCACAGTGACTTCCATACCACCAGCTAAAGCTAGACTTGTGTTCATGTAGAGACACAAGTTATGCACTCGTTCCTTACAAAGGTCCTCTTCTCAATGATATCAAGAATGAATTTCAAGACATTCAAGTTAGAGAAGTGCTCATGACTCTCAATTGGCTTAAATCTTAATGCAAGGAGTATATGCTTGCTTTACCATGGAAGGTTGATGCATGAAATACTCCTGAGACACTGTCAAAGATTACACCAATAAGATTGTGTCTCTTGCACTACTCAAGTTGTTGGTGGTTTAGAACCTGATATTATTTACAGATACACAGGTGACTGTGCTGACTACATTACATGTAAGTTTGAGCAGCTGCACCACTGTTCTTATGCACAAGTTTAATCTGAATCCTTTCTCTGCAGATGAACTTTTGCTTGATCCAAGTTCCAAGTGGTTTGATTTTATGTGCAATAGCTTGGGATTGTAGTATGAATTTGCAATTGCATTGTCACCTAGTAATAGTATAGAAGAGAGGACTGTTCCCTTTTTATTAACATGCAATTCCTATCTTTCAAGATAGTAAGTCAGATAAGCTCAAAGACAAATATGATCAAGCATCCCTTTGCTTTGCAACAAAAGATGAAAACTTTACTCTAGTTACAATCAACCCCCACACATCCTAAATCACCTTACTGTTGTTCATTACTGGTGACATCCTCTTCAATCTATCATCCTTTCCACTCTCCATCACCTTTGTATCATCATCATCCTCTCTATCATCATTGTGTCATGATCATCAATGTCATATTGGAATCATTGGGTTGTCATCAAGTTAGTTCTGTTTATGCTCAATGTTGTCATCATCATTATTATCCATTGAAAATGCATTGGTTAGTGAAAATGTTTAAAGATCAACATCAGTAAAAGAATGCACTACCCTCAGCCTTTACCATTTGAGTGTCCTTCAATCTCAATCAACAAAGAGTATTAATTTTTCATCACTCTTCTTTAAAACTTTTGAAGCAGCCTCCTTTGGATGACCTACTTCCACTACTACCATGATCACTGTTTTGTGCCCATTCTCCCTGTGAATTTCCCAGTTCACAAACGTCACATGCATCTCATCATCCACCACTCCATTAGCCATGGAGAGGTGTCTCATGTTACCATCACGCTATTATCCTAATCCAAGTGCCCGTGATGTTATTAAGTTTTCTCATCATATCCTAATGAAAGACTTAAGATAAAGTTTGGAGATGCAAGTTTTCTTCATCAAAAATTAATTACAAAGCATATTAAGTGCTTCCAATAAAATATTCACTCATATATCTTCCTCAGTGTATATGACAAGTTTGAGGCCTGCATCTTTTCCCTTGGCATTATGCTTTTGTGCTCATTCCCAACCCTTCTAAGCTCAAGTTCTCTGTCCAGTATCCAGGTGACACTGTGTTAACATTTTTGAGGATTTATTTTAAATTAGTGCACTTGTGAAGGGAGTTATCACTGTTTCCTTCCTTCACTGCTTGTCAAAATTTGTGTAATTTACTTTGTATCTTGCATAGATTCTGATCAACATTGTTAGTACCCTCTTCAAGGTCCTCAAAATCCTTGGTGTAGGCTTGAATATGTTCCTTGGTGGATTGTGGCAGCCATGACATTGTTATTTTTCTTGTGGTGTCTATTGTGATTGTTGTTGTGTGTAAGTATACTGACAATCTAGTCACTAGTATTTGTGAGATAGCAATCTATTCAATGACTGACACGTGCAGTCATGATAGAGGTAGGTAGGTATGATACAATCAAACATAAAATTGCTTAGGCCCCATTTTACTCTTCACAAGGAAGGTCCCTCTATTGCCAGTGACAATTATTTTCCCCCTTCCTCCCAAGTCCCACTCATTTGCCTTATGTTCCAAAGCTCACCATAATGCTACACACCAATGATGATGTTTCCCTTCTGACCTACCTCTTATTGCTTCCTCCCTGTCTCTTGTTTCCGTCCATCTGTGTCCAAGTCCCCAGAAGTCCAACACTATGTTTGTTCATTGTTGTTGATTGATGTGTCTCTTTTCCTGCATCACATCTTTTGCCCCCCATGATCTACCTTTTATTTCTGCTCACTGCAGGGCAAAAGCTCCATCTGCTCCATTTTAAGAAGGAGCTATACTCCTCCAAGTCATGCCCTCATTTCTTCTTGTTGGTCCTTCATACTACCTCTTGATTGATATGTTTTTCTCTTTACACTTGCCTATTGCTCATGCCCCTTGTCACAAATTACCATTTCCCTCCGTGCCTCAAGATCTGGTAAACAGCAGCACCAAGTTCTTTGAGTTGATTGTGTGGTTGATCGTTCTGTTGCTGTTAATTTATGCCAAAGGTCACTGTCTCACTTTTTATTATGAACATCATTTGGATATTCAGTTTTTATTTGCCAGCTGTTTCTCGGAGTTGTAAAAATACTGTTGATTGGTGTGTGTTTTGTGCTCTTAGCCACATTATTTTTAAAAGGTTGAGTGATATCTTTTGCCTTGTTTGTCTGTTGGTTCAGTTTTGTTTTTGATTTTTGTTAGTAAAGATTAGTGCATAGAAGGTGGATTTTGTTCTGAATAATGTTAGACTAACCACTGCACAGCATTTTCAACTGCATCTACGATTTATTGTGTGGTCATCTTTTATTAGTTCAATATTACAACATGGCCGAGTTGGGAAGTAAGAGGTAAGAAATTATAGTGTATGATACTAGATCTATGACATTTTTTCTTTGACAAATTCATTTTTATTTCATTGCGGCAACTGAATTTTAGTACTTGCTTGCACACATAATTATTTGACAATGTAACAAGATAATTTGTTACACTGATATATATGTAGTTTATGACAGCAATATACTGTACACTTCCTGCCAGTACATGATGGATAAATTTTATTTTAAAATGACGTTTGTTCACATAGAGATAGATTAATTCTCTAGTCCCACTTTGACCTCACTCATGATTGTAGCACAAATATTTGTCTGTAGTTAGTTCAAAAAACACCTGAAATCAGTGATTGCACAAGTGTAAACTATACACAAACATGTTAAATGTTGCGTGTTGTTTGCATTTGCAAGTTAAACAGTTAGTTGTCTGTATTGCTGTCTTTAACATGATGTATCTTAACAAAGTATGACAAAAAGAGGTTGGAGTCATACACACAACTTACAGACCATATAAATTTCTTTATAAGTGCCCTCAGCTTATAAGGTTTTGATGTGGAATTTGTTGGCATTTGTCATTTTCACCTGATGAAACAACCCTGGAAATTCAAAACTTGATGTTCTTGGCTATGCCTCCACAAGGTTGCCGACAAACCTCCAAATGTTGTTGAAGGTCACCACACATCTTGTGCACAAGGTGGAGGGATGGACATCATGACCAAGCAAGGGAGGTGATATGTTCTACCTCAAAATGAAAAAGGGAAGATACCATTGATGTTCACATGTAAGCTTGACTGATTTCACTTGGATCATAATGTTTTCAAAACAATGTTTGTTGTTTTACCGGACATATAAACCAATTTATGGTAGTGTAATTTTTGCGAATATGAACAAGAGGGGATTTGTCTGTGCAGTGATACAGAAAAATAAGAGACCCACAATGTTGTTGTTCCAAAAAACATGTTGTGATGTCCACAATGTTGAGGTACATTCTGTGTGAGAGTTCTTTCAAAGAAAATGAAACATTTTGGTTTTTTTACCAAGTGTTTCAAAATTTGCATTTTCAAGAAAGTTTCCTGGATTGTCTTGGGCAAGTGAACAGCTACCAAAGACTAATCAGAGGTCACATTGAGGTACTCCAATTGGGACCATCAAGAACAGTGCCCACGCCAGCCCAGTTACCTATCACCTCCAGTTTGGTTACAAAGGCATAGAGCACTGCAGAGACATGTTCAGTGCTTACAGATCCCTTTTCTTACTGCTTCATCACCATAAAACTATCAGTGATACAGGCTATGATAAAAGTTTTGCCTCCATCTCCTGCATCATGGCAACTGTCAAGGTGATTGTTATATTGATTGTTGAGCAAGGACCATTACCTCATCTGCTGGCAACACGTCAACAAATGGATGCACACCTTGTATTCTTCTGTAGAGGTCTGGTTGCTCCTGTTCTGCCATGGGTCCATCATGACTGTGCTGTAATGACCTCATTTCCTTGTGCTGCATGTTCGGACACCATTCATCTGGATGGAAAGTAAAGTGTCATCCATGAAGCTGAAAATGGACTCCAGCATACTGCTCATCAATCATTGTTTGAAACAGGAAGGCACTCAGCTGGTTACAACACCCCCCAGGATTACCACCTTAGATGTTGGTGGTTGATATATACCCCTCCTTCACCTCTTTTACCCTTCTTCTTTTGCTAACATCACAAAAATATCAATTAAATACCTGCCTTCATAGCACATGAATGTCTGTAACTCAGCCCATAGACTGAGTTTGGCCTCCCGCCCAGCGTCATTGCATTGACAACAGCAGTAGGTAGCATCAGGTATTTTTATGGTGAGGAATTATTTCCTTCACCTGTTTTACCCATCTTCTTTTGCTAACATCACAAAAAATCAATTAAATGCCTTCTTTCATAGCACATGAATGTCTGTAACTCAGCCCACAGACTGTATTCGGCCTCCCGCCCCTCATTGTTGCTTAGACAACAACAAAAGGCAATGGCTGGTATTTTCTGGCAAGTTATTATTCCTTTCACATTTTTTACAGATGTTTTTCTTCTCATATAAGAAATATTTGTAGCTTTTACTAACTCTCCTGTAGCCCAACTGTACACTATATCCTGTAGTCAAATGGTACCATAACCCAACCCCCTAACCCTCCAGTATACGTTGGTAAGCCTCCTAACACTTCTGGTAACCCTACAGTACATGTCTGGTAATCCTACCGTATACTTCCAATATGAAATCTGCAAAAAAAGAATTTAGCTACTAGTACAGCTTGGAGATGCTTTTTCCTGCCTCCTATGATACTAAGTGACTACCTTTATTTTTAAAAACATTTAAGATATTTGCTTCTGACCATAAAAAATTACCACGGCAACCATGGGATTTGCCGCCCAAAATGTAAACGCAGTGGACTCCAAATTTAGAGTGGGACTGTGACCTAAGGGCTTCATCGCATCTACAACACGTGTGGATGCGATACAACCCTTTAGGTCACACTCCTGCACTCTAAATTTGGAGAATGGAACTGTCCGATTGGAGTGAAGGGGGGGACGGTTGTGTGGGGAGCGATCGCGACGAGCAGGGGAGAGGCGGTTTTTTATAGTTTCTATTCATGCAACGTAAAATACATAAGCTGTTTTACATAAGCCAAATTATGCGAATAATAGGGAGACGTAGATTTAGTACTGATTTCTACGCTCTGCAGGACCAGCCATATCCAAGCTGTAATGCAGTTATAGCCTCTATTTACAAAATGAGATGGTTCATCTGTAAATAGGTCCACAAATAAAGAACTATGAAGCTTAGGTGTTCAACTAAGAAAGTGGCACCATCCCACACACCCCTTACAAACAAAAAAAGTTTAGTTGTCGAAATAAATCAAACTTAAGTGAAATTAGAAGCCATCAATCAGCAGTCAAATTTCTCGTAGGGGGTTCATAAACAACTTCATATCATGCTAAAGTTATCCCAAGATCAACAGTTGATCACCACCTTTTATTTAGATCTCAGGTGAACTTGTTTGAGGAGTGCACATGATGAATCTTAAACAGTGATGCAACATTCGATTTCAGAAGCAAACGCATAACAGTTTGGGGTGGAATCACCAGCTTGCCAGGGAACAGATGTTCCCTTGCAATCTTCTTTGTTCATACATTTTCCTTGTGCACCATCATGAGTGATGCAATTGGGAGGGGGGATGCAACACTGAATAGTTGATGGAAAGCTGGCACAATTTGGCTCAGGGTCATTTGGTTCAAATGGAATGTGTAACTTTTCCTCACTTGAGCATTGCACCGAACTGATACATTTTCCTTCAATGCCATGAGTTTTGCAATCTTGAGCAGGGACCAGTTCTGTAAGGAATGGCAAAATCCAGTTTTCGTTGCCATTTGTAACTTCTTTAACTTGTATTGCTCGTGCTGTCATGTTGGCAGTGAACTTGTTGATTGAAGCACTGACTTCGTCTCTCGTTAAGCTTCCGGAGTCATCCACAAAGAGGCCCACAAAGTCTACAAGAGCGCCAGTGTATATATCTAGACCACATAAGGTGTTCCAATCTTCGGCTTTTTCCATGTCACCATTGTCTCGCACTATGCCCGAGCGCACAATAGTGAGAGGATCATTTTGGTATTCTTCAGGGATGCCAATGTTGGTTTCATCTGGGCTGGGAATAAGCAAACAGAAGGGCCTGAATGGATAAGTTTCGCGAAATGTGCTCCACAGTTCAGCTTGGGTCTTGCCACCAGATCTGAAGCTATCATCCTCGTCAATGACAGCAACACATGGAATAAGTTGGTCATCTAGAGCACATTCTCCATTCAAGATATTGCAGCTTGTTCCTTCGGGACATGCTACTGGTTCATGTGTACAATACCATTCTTCATCTCTACAAACACTTTCATCAATGGTGCAGGCATCACTATCGTCACAGTCAGCTTCAGATAAAAGTCTGATACTGCACACCTCTTTCCAACAATTATTCTTGGCAAAGCTTTGGTATGCATCCCATGCATTCCATGCAATAAGCCCTACTTGGAGACAATACACTGCAAGCGCTGCTCCAGCAGTCAAGTAAACAGCAGCAAGTCTTGATATGATAGAAAGAATGATTGTTAGACCAAACTTCACTTCCCAAATCAGGTTCTTCAATTCTTTGATTGAAAATGATGAGACAAGTGCTAGCACAAAGTCTAACAAAAATCTTGGAGAAAATACTCTTGGCCTGACAAATCGAATCAGCATGCCTTTGTATACTGATTTGTGCATCATCATATATCCTCTGACCATGCTCTTTCCGGTAGCATTTGGCAGCCCAATACCGAACAGTATGATAGAAAAAATAGTGGCAAATACATCAATGCAGGTGTCCCAGCATGCTTCTGACATTTCAAATGCAAGCCTTCTCCCTTGATTGGCATGTACCAAGGTATGTGATTTATTGCCATAGATGACAGAAACTAGTTCGTTGGAATATTCCTCATTGTCTTCTGTGGAGGAGAGCATTCTCGTGATATTGGGGGTAAGGGATTCATTCATGATGTTTTCCATAAGATCAAAATCGAGCACCGCCGAAAAATTCCCAAAAAATGCATCAACGAATCCGTCAAAGAAGCTATCAAAGTCAGTGGGGTGTGGGACATTTTCTCCTGCAAAGTCCAATGTGTCTTCCCAAAGATTATCGTAGAACCATTGTTTTGCTTCCTCTTTGTTCATGATAAAGGATTCAATATCTTGAGGCTCAAAAAACATACGATTGATGGTGTCAAGCTGAATCTCTTCCTCCGTTTTGCAGCTTTTCTGACTTTTTCCTTTATGACAAGTACCTTTGTCCGACTTTGCAGAAGCATTTTGGGTGTTGTTTTTGCCGGTTTTGGAAGAATCTTCTTTGCTCTCACCATTGTCTTTGTTTGACTTGGCCTTGGTTCCGAGCAATCTGCTGTTGTCTTGGCGCCCAGTCTTTCCAGCATAGCTCTCGCCAACAGCTCCAAGCAGTACATTTGCTCTGGTAGATGAAGGAACTTGTAGACGTGCATCTGCTACCCAATTAAAAAAAGAAAAATACACGACAAGCATTTTCAGCACTGCCATTGCTTGATTTTGATTGTGTAGCTGTACTATAACTCTCTTTTAAAGCACAACAAATATGTTGCTCAAAGGTTCGTCCAAATTTTTAAGACTATTGGGCAGCAAGAATGGAGGCAGATTGAAGATATCTCAGGAACACAGGATGTAGGAGTGAGTTCTTTGTAAATGTGTTAGTTATTGTCTCTTGATTCTTTGGGGATGTGAGATGATTGTTAAAGTGTGCTGCTGTGTTGCATATTTTATGATTCATGAATTCTTTCATGCCAGTAGACTTACGTGAAATGGTTGATGCTTCAGGTCTTGGAGTTCTCGTCTTTTTCAAATAAAAAATGATATGAAGTAGCCCCCAAAGAGAAAATGATAAGCAGTAGCCAATAACGAGAAAACGATAAGAAGTAGCCCGCCACTATGCATGGCACTTCTGTGTATAAAACGAGCGACCTGTGCCTTACTCTAGGTACAATATAGTAGGGCTTCTGGTTGTCATCTTTACACAATGCCTTCACGGGATCGCAATCTCGTCTCTCTCTAGGGAGGAGGAGTACGGTATGGTACAAGATACGCGAAGGAAAGCGAACACATAACTCGGAGAATAAAGAGCGCTGAGAACTGAGAACTCGTAAAAGCATTGGCAAGGGCTCATCTGTGTCACGCTACCATACGGTACGGTAACTTACAAGGGAGCTCGGATCCAAGTGACTTTTGATCCCATGAATAAGGTGTCCATGCAACCCCGATTTGTCGACGAATTGTCGACAATTTGTCGACAATTCGTCAAATCCGAGTTTTATTCAGATGACGCTACTCGTGATTTTACGTCACATTTTTCCGCTTTACGTCATTAATCGTAAATGCTTTTTACAATAAATCAACAACTCGCAATTCGTCAGATCGCAATTTGTCAACAATAAAGTGTCCGCGCAAACCGGATTTGTGATTTGTTAATTGTCGAATGTGAATCGTCAAATCCGACACTCCGACAATTTTCAATTCTGTAAAGTACGATTACAAGTACGATCACAAATCCGAACAGTTTGGGTGTCCGCGCATCTCTGCGCATTTTGTCGATTTGTTGATTGTTTATTAGATAAATACACACTTAGGCTGTGACTTGGTTGGGCGGATAGAGAATAGAGAATAGCTTTTTTATCGCTAAAAACGTCTATCGGCCTATTCGGGCCTAAAAATTATGACTTAGTTACCTCCAATAGACCGATAGACACTCCATTTCTATTCTCTATTCGTTTTCGGCGAATTCGAATAGACCAATAGAGGGCTCTATTCGGTGTGTCGAATAGCCATTTGAGAATAGGCCAATAGCTCTTTTTTATCACCCATCACCATCAATTTACGGTGACGATCGTGGCATGTCTCATGCAATCACTGCATTGACACGTCAGCGCACCTCACGCCAATATAAATCAGCTAAATTAAGACACACAAGCCAGAACATTGCGCCACAGGCAGGGACGCAGTACATTTGTTGACTTCAACGACAGTTCACCAAACCCAAGAATGAAGGCACCCACAGCAAAAAGAAAACGGCACTCGTCTTTGGCATCTCGTGCGATCAAGGCCAATTCATGGCACGCGGTCTCCTTGACAGCCGATCCTACGACACGGTGTATGGGGTGACGCATGCCGTGACCGCTCATGTCCTGGATGTCATGGCACGGCGTTTCGACGTGACGGTGGGAGGGACGGCGATAACAACGACGACGACGATGGACGCCAACTCGTCCTCCTCCAAGCCAAATTGTCCGCCTCGTCCCCGGTACAAAACATTGACTGAGTATCAAGAGTGACGAAGATGGACGATGGACGATGGACAAGAACACAACAATCAATTCATCGATGGCGGCACTCACAATTGAATACGATGGCAACCAACACAACAATGAAATCGATGATGGCAATGGCACACGCAATAGTGAGTCAACCAACACAACAATCAAATAGAGGGTGATGGCGACAGAATGAACCAACAAAACACAGAAATCGACGACGAATACCACTGTTTCTTCAACAGTCCTCAAAAGCAACAATCAAATTTCAGATCAAATGAAAGCAACAATCAACGTCAAATCAAATGAAAGCAACAATCAAATGAAGCTTGTTTTGAAAGGACGTGACAAAAGCATAATTAGAGGGTGTTATTCGTTGTGGGATATTTCTTAATTTTTGTTGATTGTTGTATGCTAGCAGTGGATTCCCGACCGTCATACTGGGGAAAATGAACCGTGACATGGTGTGCAGTTTTGTTCTCAATGAATATCTTGAATTCTCTTTATGGCACCTGGGATATTGTCGCCTTGAGTGTGCTAGTGGATTATGTGACTGCCAAAATGATATATCGGCAATTGTTCTGTTTTGGGAGGCAGATTCCGGTGAAAATGATCATGGTGGCATAGTGTGGCATAGTAATATGTTTTTGTTAGTGTATGATATTCCTTTTCTAGCTTGCTGATTTTTAACATGATAACACTGAGACCTTTCTTCTTCATCTAAATTTTATTACATACAATGGTAAATCTATGGATGTTTAAAGGTAGACTAAAGTCCTATTGCTCTATTGGGCTATTTGCTGTTCGAGCAAACGAACCTTGTCATGACATTCGTCTAATAGAAATTAATTTTTTTATTCGCCAAAAAAGCTATTCTCTATTCTCTATCCACCCAACCAAGTCACAGCCTTAGTTGGTGGCTAATAGTAGACTGCTCCGAAAATTAAACATCACAGCACTGCTCATTTTAGCTCTCTCGCACCATCCATCTCTGCCTTCCATCACTCACTTTCACACCTTCTCTCCTGTTATCTCACCATCTTTATATAATTACTTTGACAAATAATTATCTGTTAACTACTACCATACCCTACCACTGTACGCATGAAGTTGGAGCTAATTAGGCACATAATTATCTTTTAGCGAATAATTTATTTTCTTGGTGTTCCCTGAACCCCGTCGGGAAAAATTGCGCACCAATGCTCCAAACATGACTTCACGTAGAAACATACCAGTATCTACGTGTTTGTCGACAAAACCCGGATTTGTTGATTTGTGGACAAGTTGCGAATTGTCGATGTGTGATTTGTTGATTTACAGTAAAACTCAGTTACGATTAATGACGTAACACAAAAATATGTGATGTAAAATCACGAGTAGCTTCAAGCGAGATGGACTTCGATTTGACGAATTGTCGACAAATCGTCGACAATTCACAAACAATTCTGGGTTGCGCGGACACCTTAATCTAACAAATCAGAAATATTCGACAAACATGTAGAGACTGGTATGTTTCTACATGTATACTTTTTTGGACACCTTGGCGCGCTTTTTTAGAAACCCTTCATAGTACTACCCTCTCTCCATCTTGATGCCTCTTGATGCTCTCTTTATGCCACCCTCTTCGTCTCCTCCGATCGTCCTCATTCATATTTCTCTTCTTCATCACAACATTCCGTCCGCTCTTTCTTATCCACAATGACATCCTCTATACAAGAGCCATCCTTGGATGTTAACGAGAATTCTCCAAGAGACACTTCTGTTGACTCGTCTGTGGCTCTTGTTCCTGCTCGTCAACACACAGCAGCTGGTCGCATCATTTCTCCTTCCATTGCGGCTCCTACACAAAATGATTTCCCTTCAAAGTACTTGTGCCTTCTTCTGATGAATGAGCCCCCCATTCACGCAGTCACCTTTGACATTCCCGATCGCGAGGGACATCTGTCTGAGCAGGTTTCGGCGGTCTCTCCTGTACAGCTACATCGCAAAGCAAAGTTCTGGGAGAGCCTACAGATTTGTATTACATCCCATCACTGGATGTTCCATTCGTCGAAACGAAGCTCTCTCTAAAGTCTCTAGAGTTAGCAGAGACATTCAGGCTCAAATCAATAGGGAGCGTGAGTCTAGGGGCCTTTCGTTCACAGAGGATGACCCTCTCACTCAGGCTGACTTTGACACCATGGCCCGAACAATGCGCCGAGTCACACGCCCGTAAGATTCCATTTTTAGTGGCCTTTTTATCTTGTCTGTCACGAGAATGCCCTGAATGCACTCATGTACTATTTTATTCCCATAGCACTCTTCGAAGGCGTGAGATTCACGTTGATACTTCCGGCGATTCAGATCGTCTGAAGACAGTGATGACGAAAACCAAGTGTCCTCCCAGCGTCATCGTGGCCTACCTTCTCCTTGGCTCCAAAATGATTCTTCCGTGAACCTATCAGACCTAGAAGATGAAAGTGCCAGCGATGATGACAAGATTCTTGGCATTTTCAACTCCAGAAGCGGAGAGTGCCAGGAATGTACAACCACGTATCCTCGAGCCACGTCCAACAACTCGTACTCCTTCTCTGCCTCCTTCTCCACCTCCTCCCTCCAAGCAAAGAACGGAATCACCTGTAGCTGGATCCACTCTCCCCCATCCTAGATGCCGTGTCCAATTCGGAGGATTCCTCAACGCATGAAGGAACCGCCATCCGGAGCAATGCTCATGGAGTTGCTTGACATGAGCCAAGGATACCTACTGGTACTCCTGACCCTTCCTGGGCCCAAGGACAGGTCCCAGGGGTACAAAGACAAATGGGATTTCTACTAACTAAGGGTAGGATCCCACCAAATAGAAGCAGGACTCATTAACAAGACTATTCAGTCCTGCAGGGCTTATTACTACTAATTGGTAGGACTAAATATACAGCCCATTCCAGATTCCACTGGATTCAGTTTGGCATGCAAGAATGCATGTACAGCCCAAACCAGGTGCATGTACACCTAGTTTGGCATGCATGAATCAATAGGATGCATCAAAACCTAACATCCTCGAATTACATGCAAAATGCATGATAAACTAGAGAGGACTACCATGAGGCAGTCCTCATTTTCAATCAGTTTTATAGCTCATAAAATTAAACTCCAAACAACTGGAACATCCCTTTTTACTTCCTTACCTACAACTACTTTTCGATTACTTCCGGCTTAGGTCACTATCGTACGATAGCCGAACTTCGGTAAGTTGCTCGCATCTCAACCACCGCGAAGGCTCATCCCGGCGACCCACAGGCGGTCGAACAAAAGCAAGGTCTACCACGCAGAGTACTACGTTCATTGCGTCACCGTGCGAGCGATTTTCTTAGTCCACCAAGGAGTCCCTACAAGAAGCTCTTCTTAGGCACTAGCTTAGGTGAAAAACTCGAGCCATGTCCTCCGTGGCGATTCCCGAAGGGCTAAGTGGGTAGAGTGCGGCGTGGCGTTGGAGGGAAGAACTCCCCATACGTTACATTCCTGAGCAGGATCCTGTGCAGGATGCCCTCGCGAAGGACAAAAAGACCACCTATTTCAAGCTGACTCTCCCCAACACGGAAGCGAGTTGAAGGTGGCAGTATGGGCGTCCGGGACTCCCGAGCAGTTTCTACTGCATGTAAGATCCGCGATTCACGCATGCAAGCAAATGGGGCTTGACACGGACTTAGCGGCAGCCGAGAAGGCTGTTGAAACAGCCAAGATCGAGGCTGAACTAGCCAAGCAGGATTACGTCGCGATGCGTAATGCTGAAAAGAAGAAGAAGGGCAATAAACAAGAGGCGCCGGTGCGACTACCGAGGCTGCATCACCTGCCCTAGTAGAAGCCAAGGCCACGTATGACAAGGTCTTGAAAGCTCTAGAAGATGCGGCTTCGCCGTCGCAGCGGCTGGAGCGAAGCCCTTCGAGCTTTATGGAAACCTCCTCTCCGACGAGGCACGTCAGCCCTGGGAGAAGATTATCAAGGCCCAAGTGACTAAAGCTCCTTGGGAAGACATCAAGGGAGTACCGCATACGGAGACTCCCACGAAGGCTTGGGACTCGTTTCACGAGTGCGTCACGTTTCACCTACTGCAGGTGTTCCGTCATGGCGGGCGAGGCCCTCAAGTATTACATCACGAATACGCTAAAAAGCCCAACAGGGTTTCGATTCGTCAGTTTTTGTCCGAGTTGAACAGCTCAACAGCTACCTCGAGACATTGCCCTGCCTGTATTACAGCCCGAAGGCTAATCAGGCGACCAAGAAGGTATTGCCTCTTGATGGCGTCTGACCTTGCGACTCATCTATTGCGCATGTGTCCAGCTAAGTGGCAAACCCAGTATGACCTCACGGAGAATACCACTCCGGTCAGTACTAGGGCCTTGCTATTGGTCCTAGAGAATATCGAGAACAATGCGGAACTTCGATAACAAGCCCGCTAGCACGACCAAGGCAAAAGGGGCTGATCTGAAGCCGAGGAAGATGGAGTCGATGGACTCCCGCATCTAAAAGCCCAAGAAGGTGGGCTGGACCGAAAAGCACTGTGTGCTATGCAAGAAACATGGGGGGCGCACAAAAGTCACAATCGTGACTGCGTGTCGTCGCTATAACAAGGGCGGTACTCCGATCAAAGAAAAATGGGGCGCAGGTAAGCCCGGTTTAAAGGAAAGAAAACGGAGGGCACTAACCGCCTGGATTGTCCGGGCGGAGTTGAAGAAAGCTCCGCAAAAAGTCTAGTAAGCGCAAAAAACGTCACGCTAATGACTCGGAAAGTGACAGCGACTCCGGCGACAGTTCGTGAAGGTGCGGGTCGCATAGCACTGGGGAATTACGTAGATGTAAAGCGTAAATTAAATACTGCAGTTAACAGTTACACTACCCCAGTCCGAGCAAAGCTATCCTGACTAATAAAAGTCAAGATTCAAAATCAATTAGATCAACTGTCACGAAAACCAAGATATCAAAAAATCTTGTTCCAAGACAAAAAGCCGAATTAAAAATTCGAAATAAAATGAAGTCAACGACATCATCCAACTCAAAAAAATCTTACGACAAAAAGTTGTCAGTAATAAAACTCAACATACTGAGGCTACTGTGCACATGCCCAGTGTAAATTACAATATTAATCACAAACAGAAAGTGATTACAACAAACACCAAGGATCGCCTCGGTGTCACGGCGTTAGTTGCCATAATGGAACCAGCGACTGAAAGTCAATCCGGCAGAGCATACAAACAACCTCTGCGGAGTTAAGCCCCAGTAACAAAATTAAAGTCCTACTGGACTCTGGGTCTGATGGAGACCTTATTTTCCTTCCCAAAGGAAAAGACAAGCCTTTCCCTACCTGACTAGGCAGGTGCCAAAGTCTTGGCATACGTCAAATGGGAGCTTCCAGACAACTGGAAGAGGTAAGATCAGAGTCAAATTCTTTGAGTACTCAATTCCAAGGAGTATCTCCTACAACCTGACATTGTAGAATACAGGGAAGATGACATGACCAAACCAGGGTTTGACCTCATTCTTGGTAGTAATACCTTGAAGGAGTTAGGAATTGTCCTAGACTTTCGGACAAAGGAAATCACAGTAGATGACATCTCACTGCCAATGAGAGACATCAACAAATTAAAGACAAGAACTACTGTGGAAAAAGCTTGGACTATGAACAATAGCATCTACCAAGAGACATCCAAGGAACCACAGAGCACTCTGGAGGCAACAAAACGCCTCATAAAAATACTAGGCGCTAAGTATGAAAAAGCGGATCTCAGGGCAATTGTCAGAGACAACTGCACTCACCTAAGTGGCCCAGAACAAGCAAGGTTACTGGAGCTCCTACAAGAGTTTGAGGAGTTATTTAGTGGGAAACTAGGTGACTGGGATTGTAAGCCGGTCTCCCTCCAGCTAAGGGACGGAGCACAGCCATACCATGGCAGGCCTTTTCCCATACCAAGAAGCACATAGAAATAACAAAAAGAGAGGTACAACGACTATGTGACTTAGGGGTACTCAAATGGCAAGATGATTCTGAATGGGCATCACCCACATTCATCATACCAAGAAAGACAACACCGTCACGGGTTGTTAGCGATTTTAGGGAAGTAAATAAGCGGATAGTGAGAAAACCGTTTCCTATTCCCAAAATCAGCACTGTTCTACAAGAACTTGAAGGCTTTACATATGCCACAGCCCTTGACCTAAATATGGGCTATTATACCATTAGATTGGATCCAGATCGTCCAAAATATGCACCATTATCTTTCCATGGGGTAAGTACTCTTACCTGCGGTTACCAATGGGCGTTGCATGTTCTCCCGACATCTTCCAGGCTAAGATGTCTGAGCTAATGGCAACCCTTGAGTTCGTGCGAACTTATCTTGATGATTTACTATGCATCAGCAAGGGAAACCTAGAAGATCACCTTACTAAACTCAGAAGGGTCTTCATTAGGTTTGAGGCGCAGGCTTGACCGTCAATGCGGCGCAAGTCGTCTTTCTGTGCCATGGAGACAGAATACCTAGGATATGTGTTATCCAGAGATGGTATAAAACCACAACCAAAAAGGTACAGGCAATCCTCGCATTAACACCGCCTCAAAATGTTAAACAGCTCCGTAGGTTTCTAGGCATGGTCCAGTACTACAGAGACATTTGGGCGAGGCGCAGTGAAATACTTGCACCATTAACCAACTTAGTTGGTGAGTGTGGACACACCAAAGTCACAAGGGCTAACAAAACCAAGAAAAAGCCGTGGCATTGGGATGACATCCATCAGCAAGCATTCGACACTGTAAAGGCAACTATCGCTCGCGATGTTACCTTGGCCTACCCTGACTATTCCCAGGGATTTGAGATTTACACAGATAGTTCAAAATTTCAATTGGCGCTGTGATTACTCAAAACAACAGGCAGCTGGCGTTCTTCAGTAGGAAACTGAGTCAGGCGCAGCAAAAATATAGCGTGACCGAACAGGAACTACTGGCCATAGTAGAAACACTAAAAGAGTTCAAAGGCATGCTTTGGGGACAACAGATTACGGTCTACACTGACCACAAAAATCTAATGCAGGATGCTCTAGGTCTGACCTCTGATCGAGTGTATCGCTGGAGATTACTCTTAGAAGAGTATGGCCCCACCATCGTGTATATCAAAGGCATCCACAACACCGTTGCGGGACGCCATCTCACGACTGGACTATGGACCCGTCCCAGATGACAGGTCAACCTGGATGACTTTCGCCCAGTGTTGGTGCTACCACAACACCTCACAGCCAGAAACATCCTAGCATCCACCCAGGAATCCATGAACCAGGTGTTTGCTAATCATAGCGAAGAGGACTCCATCTATCCCCTCACAACCAGAGAGATAGCGGAGGCACAACAACAAGATGAAAGCCTACTAAACAAAGGCTACTCAACTCAGTTAGTTGAGAATATCGAAGTACTCTGTAAGGAGGGCAAAATGGTTATTCCAACAAGCCTCCAACACCGTGCGGTAGCTTGGTTTCACCACTACCTACAGCACCCCGGGACAAAACGTCTCGAAGAAACTCTTAGTCTGTCGATGTATTGGAAAGGTCTAAGAGCGACAGTCCAATCACACGTCAAAAAGTGTCACAGTTGCCAGGTGAACAAACGCAGGCAGATAAAATACGGAAACTGCCAACAAAACTTGCCATCACCAACCCCTGGGAGGCTCTATGTGTGGACCTTATAGGACCGTACACCCTCAAGGGCAAGGACAAGACACAAATTGACTTCATGTGCGTCACAATGATCGATCCTGCAACAAGCTGGTTCGAAATTGTAGAGTTGCCGGTATCACAGCTCCCGAAGCTTGATATTCCCACGGGTACAAAGGGGCACAAGGGCAAAGACACACATGTCCAAGAACAACAACCCTACTTTGACAAAACGTCAGCAACAGTAGGTAATTTAGTCAATAGGACCTGGTTTAGCCGTTACCCACGTAGTCAATACATTATCTACAACAATGGAAGTGAATTTAAACTTCACTTCGAGACCCTCTGTGAATCATATGGTCTGAAGCGTAAGCCAACCAGTGTCAAAACCCACAAGCGAACGCAATACTCGAGCGGGTGCATCAAACAATCATGGCGATGCTCCGCACAGCTGAATTGGATATGGCCGACACCATCAGCGAGAGTGACATTGCTGACTTTCTCACAAATGCCGCATGGGCCGTTCGCTCTACCTATCACACAGTACTAAAAACTTTGCCAGGTGCAGCTATCTTTGGAAGGGACATGTTGTTTGACGTCCCCTACATTGCTGACTGGTCTAAAATAGGGGAATATAGACAACGACAAACTGACCGTAACACAAGACGGAGAATGCCTCTCGCATAGACTGGGACTACCAGCCCGGTGACAAAGTACTGCTGCGAAAAGACGGTATCCTCCGCAAAACAGAGAGCCGGTATGAAAGTGATCCTTGGACTATCACGTCAGTTCATACGAATGGCACAATAAGGGTTCAACGCGGAACTAAGTCCGAGCGACTTAACATTAGGAGAGTTACACCATATTTTGAATAAACTAAAAATGACTTGTACCTTACCCCTTTCTCCTATCAAGACTTACGCTCGTCATTGCTACACCATCTTTTTTCCTCCTCGCGGTTTTCTTTGAAGAGGTTTTCTTTTTCGTGAGCATTGACACCTTATCGCTCCATTCGTGGGGGCGAGTGACATGAGCCAAGGATACCTACTGGTACTCCTGACCCTTCCTGGGCCCAAGGACAGGTCCCAGGGGTACAAAGACAAATGGGATTTCTACTAACTAAGGGTAGGATCCCACCAAATAGAAGCAGGACTCATTAACAAGACTATTCAGTCCTGCAGGGCTTATTACTACTAATTGGTAGGACTAAATATACAGCCCATTCCAGATTCCACTGGATTCAGTTTGGCATGCAAGAATGCATGTACAGCCCAAACCAGGTGCATGTACACCTAGTTTGGCATGCATGAATCCAATAGGATGCATCAAAACCTAACATCCTCGAATTACATGCAAAATGCATGATAAACTAGAGAGGACTACCATGAGGCAGTCCTCATTTTCAATCAGTTTTATAGCTTATAAAATTAAACTCCAAACAACTGGAACATCCCCTTTTTTACTTCCTTACCTACAACTACTTTTCGATTACTTCCGGCTTAGGTCATTGCTCTAATTGGTGTTCTTCAATTGGCGCAAGGACACCCGGATGGTATCGTGGGTGCACTTGGACAAAACAATAGAAATAATTGGATATCCCAGCACCTCGAAGCTTTGTTTCGAGATGACGGTCCTCTCTCAAGTTTTGTTCATGTCTCTGTGGCAGTGTTTCAGAGACACTTCAGCCGTGCTTGTCAACTCGCTCGCACGATTTATACAAGACATCATTCAACAGACACAACAGGGGCTGTGCACGAAGATATCCCTGAATGGGCACGTCTGTTTTTTGGTTTGTTTGAAGAGCAAACACTCCAAGAGGAAAGAAATCCTACAGCTGCGAGAGTTCGTGATGAGCGACGAAATGTTGCTTCGACCCTTGTTGGTTGCCAGGCTCCTTTGGGGATTCGCGCCAGCAATCAACCTGTTGAGTTTCGGACAGAAACGCCGGGTAATATTGGTAATGAAGCAACAATTCGACAAATAGTCGGCGAGGTTCAGGTGGAGACATTAAATAATGATGCACTCGACAATGTATTGGTTGAAGGAAGAAATGATTCAAGTACGCCAATCCCTACCCAACGTGCTTTCTGATCTGGCACTTGGCGTCGTAATGTTCATCTGGATTTTCGTCCAGGGAGAAATGATCCTAGTGCAAGGCTTGATTGCATCACACAGGCGTATGCATCATTAACTCGGATGTCTGATGAGGTCGTCCGTACATTTTCTGCTTCTGTCGCGCAAAACGCTGAACCGGTTCGACCTTCACTATTTGAAGAGATGCAAGCTAGAGTTGCTGTTTTATTGAATATGAGTCAGGCTAGATTTGCTGTTAATCAGCATCTGAATGATCCTTCTACTACCTTGGAGTTTTATCAAGATGTCTTGGAGACTCTTGAATCTGAACTTCGTAGATTCAGAGATCAAGATGGCCATCCTAATAATTGAACTCTTTGTACAGGAGTTATTTGTATCAAATTTATATAAACAATAAAAACATACATTTCAACTAGAATAGTCAATAATTCACTGTTGTAATAATTTAATTTAGATCATTGCTATTTCAATTGTTACCATACATGAATTGGTATGAACTCTTTGAAGTAATTTATATTACATTTATATGAACAATAAAAACATTTATATGAACAATAAAAACTTACATATCAAATACAAATGTCAATAATTCATTGCTCTAATAATTTAGTTTAGATCATTGCTATTTCCATTGTTTCCGTACATGAATCGGAACACTGTACCTAAATTGACAGCAGGTGGAGGCTCTAAAGTCTCCTCCAAAGGAATGTATTCTGCTAACGAAGGAGGAATATGCCCAAAAAATCGACACCTTGCCCCATTCAAACAATAATAACAATTTTGAATGAAAAAGGAAACAAGAAACATCTTCCTGACCTTCACACCATGATTCATCAACTGTAGCTGTCTGGGTACATCAAATAATCTGAAACGCATGTGATGATCACCAAAAACATGTTCGATGCTCTCACGTAAAGAAGCTAATCGAACATTCAGTAAATGCAATGATGGCGTTGGGTTTCTGAATCAAGGTATAATTGTTGATAGTGTTCGAAATATCCCGTCTCCATACAGACAAGGATAGAGGTGGCCCGGACGAGGAGATCCATTCAAAAGACGAACCAAATAATCATTTAGTCCACTCATGTTTTGAACACCATTGTCATTCTGTCTCAGTTCTGCAATAAATTCCGAAGCAATGATCCCAATGGGTAAATAGACTACTTGAGCCTTGAGACCATGTTTTCAAAGATACCTGGAATAAAATGCACATTGTATGTCTACGTCAACGTCCCTCGATATGGTATCACCTGGACGAGATGTTTCCATTGCAAAGTCGTCAATGAATCCAAAAATTCGGAATGTATCAAAATCAAAATGATGGATGATCCCTGCTTCATTGACGAGCTGTCCATTGACATAGGTTGTTTCCCAAAGCACTCCATCAGATAGAGCATCATGGATCAAATAACGACAGGTGTCCAAGTGTGTCGGAATCCACTGCTCAAGGCTTGCACCAGATATCTTGTGATAGAAATTCATATTACGATGTTCTATCGTCAATTGAAACATCAGTGAAAAATATCTGGGATCACCCCCGAAAGTGTGCCTTGCCATTGCAGTAAAAGGAGTGCCTTTTATCATATGGAATAACGTAATAATAAAACACTCCTCACCTGTAAACGTGTTTTCGAAAACTTTCCGGTATTTGCCAGAAAACAAATAGCTTGTTGAGTTGATGTGGAGAAATACCAAACCAACTGTCGCAATCATCCTGTGAGATCTCATCCAATGTTCGATAGCGTGGTGGGGCAAAACTGCGCGACGGCGCATGCGAAAATGGTCAAATCTTCGACATACAGCATGGATAATTCACCACACGCTTTCACCCATTCAAACAAAAACAACAATCTGTCTATAGTCGTTTTGAGTTTGTACAAGTTTGCCTGTAGGTGATTGATTGTTTCGTTGCGCACTCCTATGAGTCGGCTAAACATTGCATCAACTCGTTGATGGGTTGTCATAAGAAAACAAATCAAATGCATGATGAATAAAGACAAGTCCAAAAATTCGAAAGCTTGCTGGCAAAACACTTCACGCTCCATAATTTGTGCAGGCGACAGAGACGAGGTGCTTTGATATTCGTATTGGGTGTCTCTTCGTGGGCGTCGGACACCATATTCAAGTTCATCGGTATCATCGCCTTGATTAACATTAGAGAGATTATTGGTAGATTGAGACATGATGGAATCAAGAACTGGGGTAAATGAAGGAGAGAATAGCAGAAAATTGTGCAGTGGCAGGGGAGGGAGGGAGAAGATGGGAGAAAGTGCGGAAAATAGAGAGCAATCGGGGGGACGGAAACAAAAGTGTAAGTATTAGGTTAGTACCATAATGTAAAGTATGTGTTCGTGATGCTGTATCATGCGGGAGGCCTGTTCTATTAGGTACCTGTAAACTTCAAATACATCTAACAAATTGCTAACAAATCGACACATTGCATGGACACCAAAACAGTTCGGATTTGTTAATTGTCATTGTAATCATAATTTAATTCAAAGATTTGTCGGAGTGTACCATTTGACGATTAACATTCGACAATCGACAAAGCACAAATCGGGATCTGCATGGACACCTTAATACATCATCTTGACAACGTACTATCATTCAGTGTGTATAGTACTTCTTACACAATTTTGCATTGGGGTTGCGGTAATGGAGTTTTTGTCAATTCCTCTCAGGGTTTTAGTAACAAATAACATCGGTAGGTACAATACTAAGTATTATACGTAGAGTTTATAAAACTAACTCGTTCACGATCTAAAAGAGGTGGATCGGAGAAATTTTTTCACGATTCGAGAAGTTAGACGTATATTATAAGTAATCGTCATCTTTTAATTTTTGTGTAGTCGTAAACGTATATTCATTATTCTCTCTTATGTGTTAGGCCAAAATTCAGGGAAAGTGCGATTCCCAGGAATTGCAAAAATCTGGGTTCAATGGACTGCGAAATCCAGGGTATTTTTTCACAGGATCTTGCACTTCTGAGCAATATCTCGCCATTGCAATTCCTATGTAATAGCCGAATTTTTGGGGGTTCTGTAGAAATCTGATGTATGACATCATTTTCCTCAGTTAGAGAAAGGATACCGGCACATTTTGGTCCCACATTGGATTCAATTCCATTCTGCCTCAATGTGACAACTGGATCGGACCCATCTAATTCCAATTCCCAGGGAATTGCAATCAAAAACATTCACTGAACAGCATACCAATACCCTAGGAATCGCGAAGACTGTCTAAGTTTAGGTTAGGAATTGGTACTCTAAAACTTAACGGATGAATCTACATGAAATTGCAACCAATGTAGGGCTATTCATACAATTTTAAACCAATAACAAGTGTTCCCTTAGAATTGATTCTCGCCTTTTTTGGTCAGATTGCAAGATCCAGTGAAAAAAATACCCTGGATTTCGCAGTCCGTTGAACCCAGATTTTTGCAATTCCCTGGGAATCGTACTTTCCCTGGATTTTGGCCTAACATATGGAGTGTCCATCACTTGCTAAAATGTGCACGCACCCTAAATAATGTAAAATGGTAGCGCGGTATCAAGATTTTTTCTTGAAAAAATCTTAGTTTATCATTAATCGAGAATTTTTTCCTTCTTCTTCGTCGTAAGACACTTTTTTCACTTTTGGCCATTATTGGTAACATTTGATTATTTCCACAACTTTACCTGTAAATATGCTATTTTTGTGTTTGACATGCATGGGTAGTCACAATCTTTTAGTTTGATGTTACCTTTAAAAATATATCTGAACTTAACATAAAGCATAGCCAAAAATTCTGACACACTAGTTACAACGTGTAACTCATATCACCAAAAATGGTTTCAACGTGAACGCGGTTAAAAATCAAAATATGTATCTAAATTACAAGCAGCTGCTGCAAGATTTTTTAGCAGCAGCGGGAGCCCGCAAAAAGGAATTCACCTTGTTTCGTTTAAAAGAAGATATAACAGTGGCCGCCAATTAGCATGCCCGCCGCCGCTGCCGCTTGCACTACGCACGACGGCACGGGCACGACTTTTTTAGTGTTGTGCTTTACAATAATATACGCACAATCGCGGTAGGATGAATTTAGATATTTTGGATTACATTGAAACCATTTTTTGGTGATGAGTTACACGTTGTAACTAGTGTGTCAGAATTTTTGGCCATGCTTTATGTTAAGTTTAGATATTTTTTTAAAGGTAACATCGAACTAAAAGACAATGGCTCCCCATGCATGTCAAACAGGAAAACAGCACATTTACAGGTAATGTGGAAGGCAAAAATTAGATGTTACCAATAATTGCCAATAGTGAAAAAAATTGTCTCACTGAAGAAGACAAAAAGAAATTCTCAAATAATGACAAACTAAGATTTTTTCAAGAAAAAATCTTGATTCAACCTACCGCATTTGTGCGAGGCACAGCACTAAAATAGTCGTGCCCGTGCGCGCTACGCTCGCTTGCTAGTTACAACGTGTAACTCATATCACCAAAAAGTGGTTTCAACGTAAACGGCGGTTAAAAATCAAAATATGTATCTAAATTCAACCCACCGCGTTTGTGCGAGGCACAGCACTAAGAAAGTCGTGCCCATACGCGCGGCGTGAGCAAAGCGAGCGCGCACGCTAACTGGCGGCCACTGTTGTATCTTCTTTTTAACGAAACAAGGCGAATTCCTTTTTGCAGGCTCCCGCTGCTGCTAAAAAATCTTGCAGCGGCTGCTTGTAATTTTTTGTGGGAATACAAAATTCTGTATAATATTGCCTAGATTGGGCTGTCAGATAGCGTCCTCCTCTAACGTCTATCTCAACTCTCCTCGTGGCCATCGCACCCGCCCAAACCAAAAATCTACCTCGCACAACATCGCTGCCAGGGACTACGCTCACGTCCTTCGGGTTAGGTGAAATCGACTCCTTCTTCTTCTCATTGAGAGTCAGGGTGAATCCGGTTCAGGTGGCCAGCCTCTCCAATTGCTTGTGATCGTCGAGGAAAATCGTTTGGCGGACGATCTTGCAGTCGTGGTCTGTTTTTGTGGATATTGGTGTGGGGAGGGCGTGGCGCAGGGTCAGATAGTCCTAGGATAGTCCTCATGGGGGCCTTGCTGTCCGATGCGACGACTCATTTGAACTCTCTCTCTCTGAGAAACAGTTTATGTTGGAATTTGATTATCGTCGGGAGGCAATGCAATATGGCCAATTAAGGAAGTAAGGCCGATGCTTATGGCGGGAGCATGATCACGAACACTAACGATGCCTTTTTCCACTAGTCCTCGGGAATTACGAACCTTATGGACACGTATAGCTCAGAGTTCGGAGCTCTCCGAACTCCATAGCATCATCACTTTCTGTATCATACACCTAAGAAATCATATTGATTCGTCCTTCCTTAGGACAAACCTTATTTATGCGGCATTATATGCATGACTGACGTATTACGAAACATAAAAATTATCTACTTAGTATTCGTGTTCGTGGTACATAAGCTTTGCATTCCACGAAAACTTACCGTGAATATTTTGTTGAGGTTCGTGTTGGAAGACAAAAAAGCCACAGGGTCGGTATTTACGGAATGTACTACGAAACATAAATATTGTCTACTTCATGTTCGTGATCGTGCTCCCATAAGCATTGGCCTAAGAGGTAAGAAATTATAGTGTATAATATTAGATCTATGACATTTTCTTGACAAGTTCATTTTCATAGTGGCAATTGAATTTTGAATTTGATTACTTGCTTGTACTCATAATTATTTTTTGACAATGTAACTAGATAATTTGTTACATATATGTAGTATAGGATAGCAATATACTGCACACTTCCTGCCAGTACATGATGGATAAGTTTTATTTTAAAATGACCTTTGTTCACATAGAGATAGATTGCTTTTCTAGTCCCACTTTGACCTCACTCATGATTATTACTGACAAATATTTGTCTGTAATTAGTTCAAAAAACACCTGAAATCAGTGATTGCACAAGTGTAAACTATACACAAACATGTTAAATGTTGTGTATTGTCTGCATTTGAAAGTTAAGCAGCGAGTTGCCTGTATTGCTGTTTGTTAACATGATGCAGTTTAACAAAGTATGACAAAAAGAGGTTGGAGTCATACACACAACTTACAGACCATGTAAATTTGATTATAACTGCCCTCAGCTTATAAGGTTTTGATGTGGAATTTGTTGTCATTTGTCATTTTCACCTGATGAAACAACCCTGGAAATTCAAAACTTGATGTTCCTTGCTATGACTGCACATGGTTGCCAACAAACCTCCATGTTGTTGGAGGTCACCATACATCTTGCGCACAAGGTGGAGGGGTGGAGACCAAGCAAGGGAGGTGATATGTTTACCTCAAAATGAATAGGGAAGATACCATTGGTTTTTACATGTAAGCTTCACTGATTTCACATATCATAATGTTTTCAAAACAACGTTTGATGTTTTTGGGGACATACAAACCAATTTATATGGGAGTGTGATTTATGCACCATGTGAGCAAGAGGGGATTTGTCTGTGCACTGATACAGACAAATAAGAGACCCACAATGTTGTTGTTCCAAAAAACACATTGTGATGTCCACAATGTTGAGGTACATTCTGTGTGGGAGTTCTTTCAAAGAAAACTGAAATGTTATGGTTTTTCCAAGTGTTTCAAAATTTGCATTTTTAAGGAAGTTTCCTGGATTTGCTACACGTGCCAGCCCAGAGTAAAGTAAACAGTGGCAAATCCCAAGTGGAACTCATGACAATAGGTCATGAGACCCAACAACAATAGGTATGAGGCCTTGTAAAGCAGACCACCAATATTATGTCACAATATTATGTCATCATATAAGTAGCCAGATGACAGAATAAGCTCATAAATATTTAATCACCCAATTATCATCATCCATGTATTTTGCTCTGCTCAGCAGTGATTAAATATTTTACTCTCTGAGCAAGAACTTTGACACCAACATGTCCTCACCCACAGCCAACAAAGCCATGGTCAGGGAAGCAGCAAGGGCCACTATTGCCCTCCTTCCTCTTGATAAAATCACAGGACAGCCCACCAACTTCCCTGTCAACCAACTCAAACAGCAAGTGGCCAAAGTCAAAGCTGCGGTCAAAACAACCAAATGGGGTGGCAGGCACAGATCTCTGATGTGGAGTACAAAGCAGTTACAGGTACCCCACACAACATGACTGAGCACATCGCAGCACCTCCCATTGTTCCCAAAGCTCTGGCCAACAATGCCACACTTAAAAGTCGCAAGCCCATTATGGCAGGCCAGGTAAGCGGTTGATGCCATCATCGCCGACCGTATTGTTCGTGAAGTCATCAACTCGGCCTACGCCAA
>JABMIG010000013.1:25712-49411 GCA_013187285.1 Cyclotella cryptica
AGTATCTGCAGTTAGTATGAAGTATTGGTTTGACTGCACTTTTCGCTTCAAATTACGGTTCTGTATGTTAAATACTACTGTCTACTTGCTCGTTTCTGTGAAAAGTGGTCTTTTTATGGTTATGTAATGCGTGATGGAATAGTGCTTGAGATGTGCGCGCATGTGACTTTTGTTGAACTTCTGTATCCACGGTAAGTATGAAATATTGGTCTGATTGCACTTTACGCTTTAAATTTCTGGTCTGTATGTTAAATACTACTGTTCCAAGAGGAATTCCTTCCATGCCTCCGCCTCCCCGATGTCAAACTCGTAACCTGCACCACCGTTGCCAAGAGCGAGATCGAAATGGCCATGGTTGAATTAATTTTAATAGGCAATGTAATATGATGTTCGCCCGTTTTTACACTGATTTGTACGATGTGCCACTTTTAACCATGACATGTATCTCAATGACGTGAAAAAAAGGTAATGTAACATTGAACAGTAAAACATACCTTGACGCGATATGTAAAAGTATCCGTTGGTAAAAAAGGGTGGCCTGGTAAAAAGGGTGGTAAAAAGGGTGCTAGTTAAATTTACTAAGAAACCACCCTTTTTCCAAAACGGCTATTTTCTATAGGTAATGTAGCGTTGATCAGTAAACCATACCTTGACGCGATATGTAAAAGTATCCGTTGGTAAAAAGAGTCCTGGTAAAGGGTGGTAAAAGGGTCTAGTTAAATTTACTAATAAACCACCCTTTTTTCCAAAACAGCTATTTTCTATAGGTTGTCTAATGCTTGATGGAAGCGTGCTTGAGATGCGCGCGCATGTGACTTATGTTGAACTTTGGTATCCACGGTAAGTATGAAGTATTGGTCTGACTGCACTTTTTGCTTTAAATTCCTGTTCTCTATGGTAAGTAAAACTGTCTTCTTGCTTGCTTGCCTTAAAAGCGGTTTGGCTATGGTGCTGTAATGCAAATTCAAATCAGACCAATTCTTCTCCTTCACTGCATATAATGAAGTTGAACTGAACTCATATGGGAATGAATCATAATTACTGAACCATCGTTGCTCACCAAACACCAACATAATCATAGTATCACAACACACATATGTTTTAACAATTACCTCATGAAAATGCTAATCATACCAATACTTTACCTTCTTTGCGGATACTGTAATTAACCACTCATATGCAGATGCATCATTTTTGCTGAACTAACCTGAACCATCATTACCCAGTGAATTACAACAGAACAAGTTTCATTTAATGCAAACATGTAGACAGTGGTGCGTAATGTAGAGAACAAGATTTTAAACCAAAAATCCAAATTACTCCAATACCTTGCCTTTACTGCGGATGCTGAAGTTCAATTTAACTCATCTTCCAATGAATTACATTCACCAAAGCATCATTACTCACCGTACCCAATCAGAACCAGTTTAAGTTGAAGCAAGCAAGTATACAGTAGTGTTTAACATAGAGAACAACGTTATAAACTAAAAGTGCTAATCAGACCGATACTTCACCTTCACTACAGATACTGAAGTTCAACTTAACTTATATGAGAACGAATCATAATTATTGAATCATCATTCCTCACCATACCTGATCATTTACATTTTAATTGTTTTATTTCATTTTGATTATTTATTGAATAACACCATTATACGGAATACAATGATATGCATCCCCTGATTGAATATGATTTTTTATAAAAGCAAGTTAGAATTAAATGATGCTTATCACATCAATTAATGCTGTGGTTAATGATAACAGTGAATAATTACATATGGATTACAATGATATGCAAAGACAGTACTGAGTGTACCCGATCACAACCAGTTTCAGTTGAAGCGAGCCAGTAGACAGTAGTGTTTAACAAATTTGGGTTAGCATCATTACTCACCGTACCCAATCAGAACCAGTTTAAGTTGAAGCAAGCAAGTATAAAGTGTTTAACATAGAGAACAACTTTATAAACTAAAAATGCTATTCAGACCGATACTTCACCTTCACTACGGATACTGAAGTTCAACTTAACTTATATGAGAACGAATCATAATTATTGAACCATCATTCCTCACCATACCTGATCATTTTCATTTTAATTGTTTTATTTCATTTTGATTATTTATTGAACAACACCATTATACGGAATACAATGATATGCATCCCCTTATTCAATATGATTGTTTATAAAATCATGTTGGAATTAAATGATGCTTATCACATCAATTAATGCTGTGGTTAATGATAACAGTGAATAATAACATATGGATTACAATGATATGCAAAGACAGTACTGAGTGTACCCTATCACAACCAGTTTCAGTTGAAGCGAGCCAGTAGACAGTAGTGTTTAACAAATAGAACAAGTTGATAAACTGAAAATGCCAATGAGACCAATACTTCACCTTCACTGCGGATACTGAAGTTCAAAATCATATGAGAATGAATCATACTCACTGAACCATCATTACTCACCGTACCCCCACCAAACAAAGTTTAAGTTAAATCAAGCAGATAAACAGATATATATTTTATGTAGCGAACAAGATTTTAAACTGAAAAGGCTAATCAGATAAATACCTCGCCTTCATTGTGGATACTTGAGTTCATCTTCACTCATATGAAAATGAATCATATTCACTGAACCATCATTACTCACTGTGCCCTCAACAGAACAAGTTTACGTTAAAGCAAGCTAGTAGACAGTAGTGTTTAACGTAGAGAACAATATTTTAAGCCGGAAATGCTAAAAATACCACAGTTTCCCCTGGACTGCGGATACTGAAGTTCAACTGAACTCATATGCGAATGAATCATAACTACTGAAGCATGATTACTCATCTACTTCCATTTGCAAGTTAGTGAGTTTGTTAGTGTGTTAGCTTGTTAGCTTGATAGTAAGTTTGTTATTTTCTTAGTCTCTTTGCTTGTTAGTTACTTTGTTTGTTGTTTTTCAGTCTGTATGTTTGATCGTTTGTCAGTTTGTTAGCTTGTTAATTTGTGCCAGTTGTTTGTTTGTTAGTTTGTTAGTGTGTTTGTTTGTTTGTTTCATTAGTTTGTAAGTTAGATAGTTACATAAGAAGATAGTTAGTTAGTTAGAATGTTAGTTGGTTAGAGTTAGTTAGTTGGTGTGTTCATTTGTTCTTTTGTTGTTTTGTTGGTCCGTCTTGAGAAATATACAGTCTTAAAGCCAAGAGACTTAATTAAGTTATATGATCAATTATATTGTGTATTATTTATTAATAAGATGTAGCTGTTTAACAACTACTTCTTTTCATTTCCAGTTCTGAATTGGTCTTAATTCATTCTCTAATGAAACTGTTGAAAAAAAACAATTGCAAGAACAAATCGCAGACTCAATATCCAGCTTTGCACCCCACAAACTCCTCCGCAATACTCATGTTTATTGTTGAGTTCAACCGATCAACTCAACACTTGTGAATGATGACATAGCTTGACAAGTGAGAGGGGAAGAGCAATTGGTGGAGGAGGGGGGGAGCACGCTGTGAATTGTCGAGTTTGGATTTTAATTGGTTGATTGTTGAATCGCCCTGCTTAGAATCGATGGAAAGACGGATTAAATCCAACAAAGGGGTGGTTGACGGCCCCGGTAGCTTGGTTGTCAACAACAACATCAATTTGTTTTAATGACATCTGCCTTCCCAGCCATTTGTCGGGCCTGCAAGGAGCGTACTCGATGAATTCATTCGACGTGTCAAGCCGTGGATACCTCGACAGGGGCATCATTGCATGGAAAGGCGGGGGCGTTGTTGGGGATTGCACCAGCGGCAGCGGCAATGGCAGCGCAGAAGTTGCCACCATTGACGCTGTGATATTTGACGATGCCGGTGGGGAATTGTCCCCTAAACTACGAATTTGACGGCAGAGACGTCAGCGGGGACACCACAACCTTCGACGAGGGCATCCATGAAAAGATGGCGGCGTTGAATTTGCCGGACGATTCCCCTAAACGGAGGAGTCGTCGTCGTCGTGGCAGGCACCGCCGACGAGGGGGGAGTTAAACAACTTCGTCTTCGTCGTCGACGGACGGGAAGATGCGGTGGTTTATTTCTTCCACCCCCACGATATTGCCGGAGACGGGGAGGACGAAATGGGAGACTCAACGGCTGTCGAAAAAGCGCAATTCCAACGGCGACGAAGGGAATTATTCAGCGGCGGCGACAGCGGCGGCAGGGACGTCTCGGCGAGGGACAACATTCGACGTCACGGGGGAGGGCGAGGGGGGAAAGCACTCCAAGAGGAGTTCCTTCCATGCCTACGACGCCCTCTCCCCCGATCGTCGAACTCGTAACCTCGACGATGCATCCCGTTAGCTGGAATCATCGCGGAGATCGAAATGGCCATGGTTGAATTAGATGTTATAGGCTAAGTATTTATGATGCTAGCCCGTTTTTACACGTGATTCCACGATGTGCCACCCTTTTTAACCATGACATGTATCTCAATGACGTGATAAAAGGTAATGTAGCCTTGAACAGTAAACCATACCTTGACGCGATATGTAAAAGTATCCGTTGGTAAAAAGGGTGGCCTGGTAAAAAGGGTGGTAAAAAGGGTGCTAGTTAAATTTACTAAGAAACCACCCTTTTTTTCCAAAACGGCTATTTTCTATAGGATTTAAAAGGGTGTTGCCCCCGGGAGTACGTGATTCGATAGCCTCGCTGGGCGGCGATGTTGACCACGTCCACTGAGGCGTCGATGAAGACGGTGGCGGCGAGTTTGCCGGACAATCCGTCAACAACGGCGCCGTCGACGGAGTTGTTGGCAGCCTCGATGGTGGCGGAGACGTCGACGAACGCGATGCTTGGTTGTTTCATTGCGCGCGCCCCAATAATATTGACGGAGACGATGAGGGCGCAATGGGAGTGAAAACAGAGGTCAAAAATCTTGCGATTCCCGTAGCAAGGAGGGAAATTATTTGGCGGCGGCGACGGCGGCGGCGTGGGGACGTCGCGGCGAGGGACAAGAATCAACATCACGGGGGAGGGCGAGGGGGGAAAGCACTCCGAGAGGAATTCCTTCCATGCCTACGACGCCCTCTCCCCAATTGTCAAACTCATCACCTTGACAATGCGTCCCATTCGCCGCAATATTCGTGGGGATTGAAATGCCCATGGTTGATTTATTTCATTTGTGTAGCGTGGAAAATATCAACACAAGTCTACACTAAGACGGCCCATTTTTACACTTTATTCTTACTAAGACATATTTGGTAGAAGGTATTTCGGTACTATTGCTACGCGATTACCAACATGTAAAATATAAGCATTTAAAGTGTAAAAAAGGGCGGACGTGTAAAAAAGGGCGTGTAAAAAAGGGCGCCATGTTAAAAGTACTAGCTTCGCGCCCTATTTTCCAGAAACGGCCACTTACTATAGGGTTTCTCATGGAAAGAGGGATAACGACACATCAAAGACTCGTTCAGGAACAGCGCACAGTTGGTGCTAATTAAAACTCCCACGGTCGAGCTAGACGGGGGGGGGGTTCGGCTTGAACACAAACTGTCGTTTTTCACGGATGATATCCCCTACGGAGTACTCATAGCTCGATGGATTGGACAAGAATTGGGTGTGGAAACTCCATTCATTGACGATGGGTGGGATCCATCCGTGGCAAGAAGTTCTTGAAAGATGGTAAAGTCGATCTTGAATACTGCTTGTCCGGAAGTCATACTACTGGAATCCCACCGGCATACGGCATAAAGAGTGTAATGGATATCTTGGATTGAGCTAGCCTTTGGCATTTAACATACTTTGGGAAAGGTGGTTCCATGAAATGCATATGGCATCTACGTTACTTTTCATGTAAAATAATATTAACAGTTACTAGATAAGAACGATTGACAAATTCTCCCTTATCAACTAAATCTAGTGTATGCGAGATCACGATCAATCGCGAATAAAGCAAACATCAGATCTGAGAAGGTCGCATCTGATCTAATCCAAAATCGGCTTAGATCAGATGCGATCACTCAGATCTGATGTTTGGTCGCTAAAACGAGGAAATTCTGGCATTAGAACACCCAAGGGACTGGCGAAATGTCCCTTGGATGTGACAAAATGCCTCAGATGCAATCATCTCCTCTACATACGTAGCCCGGTATATTAGGTCACAGAAATTGTAGGAGTGTCGAGTTGGAGATCGCATCTGAGGGAAAAAAAACTTTGAGAACCACGGGGGAGTGATGGACTAAGACGATTTCATATTTAACTCGGGCAGAAGAGAAACATGGAGTCCCGTCAATACCAAATATTGATACCTTACAAGAAGGACACTGGATATCTTTCTTCTTGTGCCAAGCTTTCAACAGATGTTGTATTCCTGAGTTGTCCTGCTGAAGATTGTCCATTTGCCATCACACTACCATATATATTTTGTTAATGAGCATGATATAGAGTGCTTTGCCATGTGGCGCAGGCTCCCTGTTATAGATATGGGGCTGCTTTGTATTTATAGAATGTGTTGATAGAAACGAGTGGTTAACAATTATAGCGTCTAAAGGCATATTTTATGAGAAAGAGAATCTATCTTTAGACGCTCATGTTAGTAAAATTGTAAGTGGTCAACCGAGAGATAAATTGTTCCAATGTTCTTACTAACATGTAAGTAAAAAATGAGAAAGAATCACCTACTCTGCCCAAGGAGGGCGACTGTTGAGTGCTGTTAGCTATTCAGTAAGAATTTTTTTTTGCTAACCATTTAACTAACAGAATCCTGCATCTTGCTAACAATTCGTTTGCAGTGATGTAAAATGTCAGCATTTAAAGTGTAAAAAAGGGCGAGGTGTAAAAAAGGGCGTGTAAAAAAGGGCGACATGAGAAAAGTACTAGCTACGCGCCCTATTTTCCAGAAACGGCCACTTACTATAGGATGTCAAAGTCAGAAACTAACAAACTAAGAATCTAACAAACCAATAAACTAACAAACTATCTAACAAAATGACAAACTGAGAAACTGACAGACTGACAAACTGACAAATGATTAAACTGACTTACTGACAAACAAAGATACAAACAAAGTAACTTACTAATACACTAACAAGCACTCTTACTATCAAGCTAACAAACTAACAAACTTGCAAACTCACAGACTTGCAAACTCACAAACAAACTTACTCACAAACCAGCTAACTAACAATCTAACAAACCAATTAACTATCGAACTACCATAACATAAAACTATCAAATTAATAGCTATCAAACTAACAAACTAAGAATCTAACAAACTAAGAATCTAACAAACTAAGAATCTAACAAACTCAATAACTTATAAACAGACTAACAGACTTACAAACTAACACAGTAACACACTAACACACTAACAAACTAACAAACTAACAAACTAACAAACTAACAAACTAATAAACTAACTAACAAATTAAAAAACTGTCATTATAACAAACTAACAAATTGACATACATACAAACAAATGAACTTACTACCACATGAACAGATCTTCAAAAGCAGACATTTAATTATCTACCTAATCAGAAATGTCAATGTAGTCACATAAAATACTGAACAATGAATATTATTTTGCATGTTAATTGCTTTATTTAACTAAGACAATTATTGAACAACACCATTGTTTGGAATACAATGATATGCAAGTCCCATTTTGAACAAAATGGTTCACAAAAACATAAACCAAATGAGGAACATGGGGTGCATTAACAGACATGTCTGCCCCCTCAATCTCCATTGTATAACTCTGGTTAATTGTTGAATTCAAGCAATCCACACATCGTATCAAACAATATGGTCAAACAATACTGCTGATTGAGGGATTTGTAGTTTGTGGTGAGGGGAGATAGAGAGCAATCAGCAACAGATAGGGGCGCAGGCATGGATCTTTTTTCATTGACTCTGATTCGGTTGATTGTTGATTTGATCTTGTGCTCTTTTGACTATCCACTGAAGCCGAGTGAAACAACAACTTAATGAATCCAGGAGTCATCGACATTCGAGAGAGAGACTGGTTCTTGACGGCGACATTGGTGGGGCTTTTGCTGGCGGTGACTTCTTCGGCGAAGGCAGTGGCAACTTCATTGGGAACCGCCAGCAACGGCGGCGAGGTCCCCTGAACAAGCGCCGCTCTTGTCAAAGTGATCTTTGACGAACAAACACAAAGTAATCCCCAAGGACGACTGCAGCAACGTGTTCATCAACAAATTCCTTTTCAACGGGGGCAACGTCCACGCAGAATTGACGAAGGATTTAAAAGGGTGTTGCCCCCGGGAGTACGTATTCGATAGCCTCGTTTTCGGCGGCGATGTTGACCACGTCCACTGAGGCGTCGATGAAGACGGTGGCGGCGAGTTTGCCGGACAATCCGTCAACAACGGCGCCGTCGACGGAGTTGTTGGCAGCCTCGATGGTGGCGGAGACGTCGACGAACGCGATGCTTGGTTGTTTCATTGCGCGCGCCCCAATAATATTGACGGAGACGATGAGGGCGCAATGGGAGTGAAAACAGAGGTCAAAAATCTTGCGATTCCCGTAGCAAGGAGGGAAATTATTTGGCGGCGGCGACGGCGGCGGCGTGGGGACGTCGCGGCGAGGGACAAGAATCGACATCACGGGGGAGGGCGAGGGGGGAAAGCACTCCGAGAGGAATTCCTTCCATGCCTACGACGCCCTCTCCCCAATTGTCAAACTCATCACCTTGACAATGCGTCCCATTCGCCGCAATATTCGTGGGGATTGAAATGCCCATGGTTGATTTATTTCATTTGTGTAGCGTGGAAAATATCAACACAAGTCTACACTAAGACGGCCCATTTTTACACTTTATTCTTACTAAGACATATTTGGTAGAAGGTATTTCGGTACTATTGCTACGCGATTACCAACATGTAAAATATAAGCATTTAAAGTGTAAAAAGGGCGGACGTGTAAAAAGGGCGTGTAAAAAGGGCGCCATGTTAAAAGTACTAGCGCCCTATTTTCCAGAAACGGCCACTTACTATAGGTTGCTAGTTAAATTTACTAAGAAACGCCCTTTTTTTCCAAAACGGCTATTTTCTATAGGGTTGGATGTTTGTCAGACATGTGTTGAAAAGAATATCATTTCACATTTTTATGGAATACAGATCTCATGTCTAGTATTGGGTATCATTTTAGGTGGACAAAGTTGACAATATATCAGTGAAGCACAATTTGCAGAGAACACGATCTTCATTGTTCATCTTTATCTTGCCCGTCTTCTGCAGCTCATGCAAATCGTCCAAGCCGCACCCACATTCATTGTGAAGGAATTTTCACAGCAACCACACCTGAGTACAAAACAGAGAATCCGATGGAAAAGACTTGGATTCTCCTTGATCTGTTAGATGAATGCACTTTGGACCAGCACAACAGTGAGTCAAGGAATCAAGCATGCCTTTATAACATCCTGAGCACAACCCATCTGGTTTGAACCTCTCATAAAGGGTGTGGCATTCCTGTTGCTGATAGCAACCAAGGTGGTATGCCTTGTCATGACACACTGTACATTCTTTGATCGGGGAGGCATTGCCCTGACAGTAAGAACAAACCAGTGCAATGTTTGAACGGGATTGCTTGTCATCATTTGTTATATCAGCCATCTCAGATAGTGAACCATCATGACGTGTGTGATCTTTATATGAAGATTGACCAGGCCTTTTGTTTTCATCTATGTTTCCTAAAAGTGGTTTGGATGATGTGGTCCTTTTTCCCCTGGCAAAGGATATATCCCAGAAGATTTGGACATCGTGAACCTTTTTGAAGGCACCAGACTCCTTCATCATTTGGAAGTCACTTAAAAGACTACCATTCCCATCATTGCCGTCACTGTCACTCTGGATTATCCTCCTCTTCTTTGGTGGTGGCGATTTGTTTTCCTCCCCTTTCATCAATCTTTTTTCCTTCTTCTTCTTTTGTTTGGCTAAAACCGCACAAGACCAGGAATTTCTCCCTCTAATCATTCAACCCAATCGGAACATTGCTGGCAGTATCCGCGAAGGGCTTGCTTTACTGATTTGTCGAAGCTGGTTGCCTTGTTGTTTTGGCAAACTACACATACCTTTGACTGCTGCAAAGACCTCAGTAGGTTTCGAAAAGACTTATCCATAGTTTTCCATCTTTTAATGTAATTCCTATCTGCGTATTTAAGAAGAGATGAAGGCAACTCTCGCTTCTGCAACTTCTGAACTGTACAAAGCATTTGATGGAATATCAGCCAGTCCACTTTACATACTGATGTATATTTGCCCCTGTTCGTTGGTATCAGAGGGAATATATTGTAAGGATAACACACCTTATTTGGCTTGTTGCAGAAAGTTCCTCGCAACTTTGTCTCCAGGAGGTAACAGGTGCTTTCATCAGATTCATTCTGGTTTGCACTGGATCCCTCCCCTTCCTCTAATCCTCTATTCAACCCCTTCATTCTCCTGTCCATTAGAGTCACTGGGGTTCCCAACGGTACTCCCTACTTCTTCTGATTCATTGGTGAAATAGTCCTTGGACGTGTGCGGAAATCGACATTTGGTAATTTGTAGAACCAATGGTAAGAGCTAGTGATATACAGAGTATATGGGCGCGAAATATGTCATTTGAAACGGTACATTGGACGGGCGCCGAAATATGTCATTTGGTTATTTGTCCAAGCAAATACAAAGACTCCTGATATCCAAAGAATTTTTACTTAAAAATTGTGTAAATTATAAGGTTGCAAAGGAGACCTGCGTCGAAATATGTCATTTGAAAATGGTTAATTGAATTGCGCCAAAAATGTCTTTTGGTTATTTGTTCAAATTGGTTGCTTGCAATAAGCTATGTTGTCACAATCACAATTATTTGGTGATTGGTTGGAATCAACAATTAACCAGAATAAATGCTGAGGAGGCTGGGGTGCAAAGTGGATGTGCGTTGATATGTGTTTTGTTGAATTGTCCCGAAGGGTCGATTCTATGAAGGAATCAGTATTGTTTTTCAATACTGATCGATACATACAGCTTCACTGTATGTGGAAATGATACCTTAAAAATGGAACTTTGAAGTACTCCTGGGAACAGACATACTAACCCTAATCACGTTAGTAACTTTTTTGACATCTCAACCCAAAAGATGCACATTCATCATCCTCTTGCTCAGCTTCCATCTCTGCTAGTACAGCAAGATTATATGTTAGATTCTGCTGCAAGTAATCCTCCTTCTGCTGCTCTCAAAATTCATCATCATCACTGTCCTCCTCCTCGGAGCTGTTGCAAGAGGGATGGTGTCCTTTGGGATGGTTACTTGGAGAGATGGGTTGGTAGAGTGATGATGCTGTGTTGACCTGAGTGCGATGATCTTCGCAGCTCAATATCAACGAAAAGTGGTGAATCAAAGCAGTAAAAGAGCTCAGATTGGCATCGGATTGCAGCTGGCCACCGCCAAATATGTTGTGATGATATCGCTGCTCTCTGGCTGGCGTTGGAGGGCCACTAGCATGAATATTGTGGCTGCTACGGTGCTTTGGAGCTCATGATGATGGCCAATTTTGGTGCTTGCTCATTTGTGTGGCTTCCGTGATGGATCTCAGTAGGGTAGATGTCTTACTTATAAGTAAGTGCACAAGAAGGCGTAAGTAACCTTAAGTAATGTGATCTAAAAACACAAGTAAACTTAGAGTAATATGATACCTAATCATAAGAAATATACTTATAAGTATAAGTAAGCAAATTGCAGTTTACTTAGGATTAAGGGTAAGTATAAGCAGTCTGACATTGATTAATGATGTTCTAAGAGGAGTGAACAATTCGGCGGAAAAATTATGGGAAGCAGACATGATTCGGTCTGGGATTGATTAATGATATTCTAGGAGGAGTGAACAATTTATGGCAAAAAAGTTATGGGAAGGTGAGATTAATAACAACATTACATGAATATTGATTTAATGTCAATTGGAAAGAGTTTCGAAAGAACTCTATAAACAGAGCAATGTCAATTGTTTGGCATCAAAGATCTCGGGGAGTGATTCAATGGTGTAAACACAGTATCTCTAAATCTCAAAGCTCTTCAGGAAATCACTAACTTCTCGAGTCTGATTTCACACCTGACCACAGTGGCATTATCAGGGTAATTTTGCAGCCACTGCGGCAGTACTCCATATGGCATAGGGATTGGGCCAAAACCAAGTAATAGACTTTGGCTGTGTTCCATATTTCACTGGCCAAACAAAAAATAAGTAATGTAAAATTATGAGCACGGAGGATGGTTGTAACAATTCTGTCATTCCCTATTACAAAAGACTCATTCCAAGTCAATTACTTTCTTTATTCTCTAGAATTTGCTTTCAACAATACAATCAGTGTTTGTTGCTAAAACAGTCACTCAGGTGTCGGGACATATCCCCCAATGCTTTTCAATCTCTGGAACTTGAGCTGCACTTATGATGGGTCTGCCATCATTTTTGTCCTCTTCTGGGCCGTTCTGCCTGTGACCTGGATGTATATTTGGTTTTCGATGGTGGACCTGAGCAGCCTTCTTCTTTTTTGTGGCCTTTTGTTTGGCAGCAGGATCAGTTAGGGAACTGACATTGGTTTGGTTGATGGAACATGAGACAATTTCTGTTAACTCTCTCATGATCCCCATTGGCCCTAGCCTTTCCTGCACTGAACCTACCGAATATTTTGTTTTCCTTGGAGAACGTCTTGGTTCCTTGTGTTCCATCTCATCTCCTTCGCGGTGATATGAGAGGTTGCTTTCTCTGACCGACTGGTTTTTGAAGATTTGATCACAATCACCCCTGCATCTGTCAAGCACGATTTTTCCTCGTTATGATGACCCTAATGGTAGACTTCCCGTTTCCTCTTTGGACATGAAAAATTTCCCAGACTTTGTACATTTCTTGACTAAGATTTCTCCAGTTGGGTGCATGCACCCACAATGTTGGACCACCACCTTGATACTCTCCTTGCTGTCAGAGTCACCAAATTTTATTGGTCTTGAGAGTATGTCAGTGATGATGGTGTTGGTCCACGCAGCCTCTCCTGGCAGCTCGGGTGTTGGCAGTAGTGATGTACCCATAAGGGAAGAAATAGTTTGTGCTCCAGGTCGACATTGACTGGAGTCTTGATACCAGAGAGAGTGTAGAAAGCCTTACATTGCTCGGTGGGACCTCAAGAAACCCAGGTTACCAGTTCTACATCCGTCTTCTTCAAGAAATTCTTTGTTGGTATCCAGAAGGAGAAATTTATGAATTCCAGCATGAGTGTCCTTAACTGGCCCAGGTTCTCCTTCACTGTGTTGCCTGGGGGTCTGCCTTGCTGCTTTTTATCATTTTCTCAGCCACCGACAATCCAAAGAGATTGGTAGGAATGATTACATTTTCTTCCTTGCCGTTGTCACCTTTCTTCTTGGCTGTGACCAGGGCTGAAATGCATTCATCCTCATCTGTATCGTCAAGACTATCAAAAACTTCTTCTGAAGACGCCTCGCTTTCATTTGGTGCACCCCTGCTTCCACTGCTTCGTCCGCCCACAAACGGATTAGAAGGGTAGTGATCCTCGCCTTCTTCCCCATCTTTTCATCTTTGCATTCACTGACTGATTCATCATCGGCGCCCAGTCCATGCTTCTGAGTTAGGGCAAGATATCGGTCCTGATCAAATTTGTCATCATCTGCCTTCATGAAATGTACATATGTAGACAAGCTTGGTGTGATTGTGCTTCATCTACCACTCACAAATGATTTGGGTCAATACATCCACTGGACTCCAACAAACACAATCGATAGCAGTCTGTGCAGATTGCGCCAATGAATCCCAGTTTCCCAGGAGTCTGCTCTTTTCCTTGTCTGTCAAACTCGATTTTCGTCAGTCTGATATTTCTGAAGGCCCTATCGTCCAGCACATAAACGATGCAGTACGAACCGACCGCATCATCAAACACAAGGTTCTCCTTCACTACAACATTCGTTGAAGGGCAGGGAAAATGGAAAGTTTTGTCTGGTGCAACGAAGTTGGGCCGGAAAAGGTGGCAGTACATGTCATACAGTGTTCCACATAAAATATCATGAGACAAGGATCGTAGTCTTGGATGGAAGGAAAGTTGACATGGTAGATAAGTCTGGTCATGTATGCTGTCCAGTGGAAAAACACACAATGTGCTGGAAAGCTTTGCAGTGGAAAGCTTTTTATATTTTGGTGTCTTTGAAGGAAAACAATGGTTTCGAAAACCTGAGTCTGGCAGGTCTGTCTTAAGCCACTCCAGTGTCGTCAGGTGGAAGATTGCTTGGACAACTTCCTTGTGAGTAGGATCCCTCTGTAAAGAATGGATAACATGAAGAATCTCAGCCTCTTCTAACATGTGGAACGATTCATCCCTTGGTAGGAATAATGTGGGTGACGCTGCTGTCCATGGGTCTAGAAAACCCTCAGTCTGCTTCATTGCCTCGAAGATAGCCTTGGCTCTTTCCTTCAACAGGAGTCGCACCGTATTGGTAAGTAGGTCAAAGTCTTCCATTTCTGCAGCCCAAGCGAATCCTGGTTTTGGAGGAAGACAACGGGCCGATGATTGAAAAGTCTTGAAAAATTCCAGGATGACATTCATTTTCATTTCATGCCCCTGTATGGAGACATGCCTTCGACCGCGAAGCCAGACATAGGCATTCAGTGTCGGTGATATTGTTCGACATTGTCTTGGGATCAAGTTGAACGAGAATATTAAAAATTATACTGATGACATTTTCCAACATAAAATTTATGAGCTCATCTTTCATCGTAATGATCAATGGTTACTGAAGGTTATGAACTCGATCTGTATCGCCGTAATGTTTTGCAATTTTTCCCAAATGAGCGTCTGATAAGCCTCTCCATCATCGTCTTCGCCCGAGTCCTTCATCATCCTTTCTTATCCTCGTTTCATCCTCGTTTCATCCTCTTTATCACCAACTTCCTGATCGTCTCCATCGTCTTTTTTGTCATCCTCATTATTCTACTCTTCCTTATTCATCTTCATCCTCTTTGTCACCAACATCCTGATCATCTCCATCATCAGCCTTTTTGTCATCTCATTCCATCTTTCGGCTATCCTTTTCATATCCTCTTCGTCATCCTTTTCTATCCTGGTCATCCTTACTTCATCCTTCATCACCAACTTCCTGATCATCTCCACTGTCATTGTCATCCCCGCCAACTGTACTCTCGTCAGTATCCAACTTCTGTTCCCCAGGCATCCAGTGTCTTCATTTCTGCTGAAAAGTCACCAAAATTAACAAATTCTGTGACATCATTGATGACTCCGATAGCCCTTTCGCATTTCGCTGAGGACAAAGGAATCCGCATCCTTGGGCTCTTTTCCCTTCTGTCTTTTCCTTTTTCGATGACTGCCTTCTTTTCGGCGTTTTCCTTTGTCAGCTGCCGATGGGTCCTCCGTTTCCTCCCTGTAACTTTTCATCATTCTGAGCTGCCGATCGTCCTCCCTGTTTCCTCCCTATCCTTTCATCATTCTGTTTTGATAATCCGCTAACATGATAGCTGGTTTTACGCTTCATGTAATGAGCTATTCTGGCTCCAAACAATGAATTAATTGATGGCTCTGCTTAGATCATTAGGCTCATCTCCACGATATCGTTAATTTTTCGTGATACTTCACATCGGTGAAAATCTGAAATGGAAGATGGATGCACAACTTGAATGCTTTCACATCTTCATCATGAACGAGTGCCACAACACCACCGAACTCCAGCTCATTATTGATTGGTCCCTTGAAGCTGGAACTGAGGAATTCACTTAGTTTGTTGCTATCAAGGCACCTGAGTCTCCGTAGTGCAACCTCTTTTACCTTATTGATGTTGTCATCCCAATTGATTTCTTCCTTCAGTTTTTAAATCCTTCATCGTGAGGGTCTTCACCAAGGTCAGAAAACAATGAAAGCGATTGCTCCAGAGCTTGTATGCTCTTTCAAATCTAACAAAGGCTTCTGTGTCCTTGTTGTTCTTGACATGAGATTCCCTAATAAACAGTCCTGCTGGACAGATGCGGACACACTCATCAGTAATAAACAAATCCATCTCTCCCGCAGGGGAGTGCTGGAGCTGCTGCTAATGGATTGTTGTTGGACTTTCGGATCACTCAGTTCTAACTGCCTGCTGATGTTGCTCTGAGTTTGGGGACTCCAGAATGATAAAACTAATAGCTGGGCAAGCACCACATCCACATCAAGGAATGGCAAACCGTCTCGAAAATACCTGGACTTTGGGTGACACAAGTCAAGGTCAGTCCCATAGTAGTGATAGGCATTATCATTTCTACCTCCCAGCACAAAGGGATAAAGCACAGTTTCAGTCTCCTCGCCCCTGCCCTGGATTTTTCTTTCCAGTCTGAACATATCTCTGAACTTGTCCACATCTTCAATGCTTGTTGTCTGGTCGACCGATAGGATGTTGAATCCTCGAGTAGGTCAGTACAGAAACGTAAACGACCAAAGGCTTTTCTAATGAATGACAACAAGTGAAATGTCCACAGGTGGGAATAGACCTTTGCTATCTTCCATATATCAACGGAACCTTCCCTTGCACAGTTCACGCAGGTTATTTTCTAACTCTTTTAGTTCACGCCTGCCCTCTTCGCCTCTCATCACTTCATCTCCTTCCTGCACTGTTCACCGGGAATGAATCGCATCTTCTACTCTTTCGATTCAATAGACGCACTGATGTCGGGGTAATAAGAGATGAGACAGAAGGTGCAAAAAATGGAAACCCATTCCCTTGATCGATGTCAGAGCTGCCAATGATACTGGACAGTGCACCCTTCAAAGCTCTGTACCACTCCCTGGGACCATGGGCAACAGAATCTTCTTCATAATGCTGGATTTGGGCTGATGTTGTTCGCCAAGACGCACAGAGGTCGGACGCAAAGGTTCCTCAGGAAAGTAAAAACAGCACTCAAATTTTCATGCTTGTGAGGGCAATCCAGAAAACACTGATCCACTTGTTGTCCCAAGTCCCAATAACGATTGTTTGTGAGATCAATCCCGACAACAGATTCTCCAGTCCAGTCATTCGGTGATTACCATCAAAGAAATGACCTACAATTCTGGTTAATTTGGCTACATTCCAATTAATGAATCGTCTGAGGAATTTGCATTGTTCCAAATCATTCGTCCCACTGAAGTTCAGCATGTGTTCCAGCTTGTCAATGCCCCAAAGCTTTTCATCACCATGGGATTGGCACCAATCATGAAGTTGTTCAGGGTGCAAGTATGTTTGAATGAAGCTCTTCAATGAATCCAGCCTATTGTCCTTGGGAAGGATAGATTTTAGATGGGAGATATAGAGGGAAACAAATATTCCAAATCGGTATTATCGTGCAATACACGCCCCCTGATAGAGAACGAGTTACCCTTTCATGATTGAGAATCGCCTTTTGTAGTTTCATCCAACTCTTTCAGGGTGTCAATGACAATGTTTCAGATTAATAAAGAATGCGATGATCGATTGACCCCGATCAGTTTGAAGATTAAGTCTGCATTCATTGATTCCGAGTGATCTTTACATATCAAAGAAGCAATTGTCTGAAACACAATCATAGCCGATTGGTCGGGATGCTGTTTGAGGATATCTTTTAAATGTTCGATGTTTTCACCGCAGCTGCAGACAGCCTCACGCCACGATCAAGATTTGCACGCCATTGGTATTTAAAACAGCAATGCATTGTTAATAATGTCTGGTGTAAGAAGGGAGCTGTAGTATACCGTCGATGTTTCCCCGCTTGCTTGACCTGAGATGGGATTTAACTTCATCGAGTGACCATCAGATGCGGTAGTTATTGATGTCAAAATTACATGATAATCTTTTGTAATGGTGAAATGTTATTGTCGCCTGACCGCAGCACGAGGATCTGGACGAATATATTGATTTTCATCAATGCATGTGAACCCGTGACCGAATGTATTTATTGACTGGACAAGCCAGGGATGTGCATTTTTTGCGCAGGGCCTTGGGCCATGCATTCAATAGGCTCTTGAAGCAAGAGTGTGGGAGCGACATGACAATGAATCATCGAGGACAAGCACTTGGTGCCTTCCTCAAGAGTACTCCATGACTGTGGCTGAAAATCTTCCTGAGGTCAGCATTGGAAAAACGGTGAAAAGGTTTGTTGGAAAACACTAAGTATTAGGTAAAATAAATTTGTGGATCGGTTGGTCACTCACTTGTGTCGAATACATGACTTCGACAAATACATTTACACCATGAATCTCAAAGCTCGGTTGGCTGAGTAAGACGGTTGTCGAGCAGGTGCTAAAATTATGAGCCGTATGGGAAGAAAATAGAGGAATGGACATGTCCTGAACGATCGTCGAAATATGTCATTTGGCATGTCGATGTTATTTAGGCGTTCATGGCATGTAGGGGAACAAAATGAAAAGGTGAATCCTTTGCAAATTTATACGATACATTATGTGTCAGGCATGCACATAGAGGGAAGGGCCGGATAAACATGTGTTGACGCGGCGTCAAATATGTTAGTTGACATATCTTTGATGTCATAGTCATATCCAACTTTTAACACATCGAGAAGGGGAAAGAAATGAAAGGGTTGAGCTTTGACATGCGCCGGACGCGGCGTCAAATATGTATTTTGGAATGTCAACTTTAGCTAAACGTGTTGTCATGTGCCTCATTAAACTGTGAATGGCCATGAACTAGATATAAAAAGAGGGTTCGACGTGTGTTGCACATGCGTAAAATATGTGGTGACTGACTGGCGGTGACTACATAACTTTGGTAGATAAATTTAAACCATAATACTCAAAAGGGCGGTTGGCAGAGTTAGACGTTGTGGTAGACGGTTGTGAGCAGGTAATAAAGATTATGAGCCTCATAACACGTGATCGATCGAAAGTGTATGTGAAGAAAAGAGAGGGTACTGTTCGATGGGCGAAATATGTCATATGATGTCCTTTCCAATTCTATAGGCTACATTAAATGTCAGGCATGATTGGGAGTGAAGGTGAAGGTTAAAATGTGTCGGACGTCGGTCGAATATGTCATTTGGCATATCTTCTATGTCATATCCCACTTTATAACGATCGAGGAAGGGGATGAAATACAGGGATTCATTTTTGTCCCACCACAATCGTAGGATGTCTTTCCCAATTTTGTAATCGACATTATGTGTCACGATGCATGGGTGGGAAGGGGGAGGTGCAGGGGTTTCGACGGTGTAGGACGTGCGTCGAAATATGTCATTTGGCATATCTTTGATGTCATGCCCCACTTTATATGCCATATTTCACATTTATTATGGGCTACAGATCTCATGTCTAGTAGTGGGTATCACTTTATGTGGACAAAGTTGACAATATATCGGTGAAGCACAATTTGCAGAGAACACTATCTTCATCTTTCATCTTTAACTTGCCCGCCTTCTGCAGCTCATGCAAATCGCCCAAGCCGCACCCACATTCATTGTGAAGGAATTTTTCACAGCAACCACACCTGAGTACAGAAAACAGAGAATCCGACGGAAAAGACTTGGATTCTCCTTGATCTGTTAGATGAATGCACTTTGGGCCAGCACAACAGTGAGTCAAGGAATAAAGCATGCCTTTATAACATCCTGAGCACAACCCATCTGGTTTGAACCTCTCATAAAGGGTGTGGCATTCCTGTTGCTGATAGCAACCAAGGTGGTATGCCTTGTCATGACACACTGTACATTCTTTGATCGGGAGGCATTGCCCTGACAGTAAGAACAAACCAGTTCAGTGTTGGAGCGAATAGCTTGTCATCATTTGTTATATCAGACATCTGAGATAGTGAACCATCATCACGTGTTTGATCTTTGTATGAAGATTGATCAGGCATTTTGTTTTCATCCAAGTTTCCTAAAAGTGGTTTGGACGATGTGGACGTTTCAGCCTGGCAAGGATTTATCCCAGAAGATTTGGACATCATGAACAGGCTTGAAGGCACCAGAATCCTTCATCGCTTGGAAGTCACTTAAATGACTACCATTCCCATCATAGCTGTCACTGTCACTGTGGATTATCCTCCTCTTCTTTGGTGGCGGCAATGTGTTTTTCCTCCTTTCATCGATCTTTTCTTTCCCTTCTTCTTCTTTTGTTTGGCTAAAACCACAAGACCAGGAATTTCTCCCTCTACTGATTCAACCCAATTGAACATTGCTGGCAGTATCCATAAGGGTTCGCTTTACTGATTTGTCGGGTTGGTTGCCTTGTTGTTTTGGCAAACTACACATACCTTTGACTGCTGCAAAGACCTCAGTAGGTTTCAAAGGACTTGTCCAAAGTTTTCCATCTTGTAATGTAATTCCTATCTGCGTATTTCAGAAGAGATGAAGGCAACTCTCCTCCTGCAACTTCTGAACTGTACAAAGCATTTGATGGAATATCATCCAGTCCACTTTACAAACTGATGTATATTTGCCCTGTTTGTTGGTATCAGAGGGAATATATTGTAAGGATAACACACCTTATTTGGCTTGTCGCAGAAAGTTCTCCCGACTTTGTATTCTCTTAGGATTTCATCCTTTTCCTCATCTGATCCCTCTTCACCTTCATTCTTCTGTCGAGTTACTTTGAAATTCCTGATGTATCTCTTTATTTCTCTATCTGATCTTATTGGTTAACTACTCTTCATTTATCTACAGCACTGCCATCTCTTTGTTTACCTGATCTACTGATAAGCCATCGCCACGCTCTTCTTCTACTTCATCAGTTCATCGCTTTATTGCCTTTCTTCCTCACTGACGATGGTGCCACGCCACGCCTCTCTATGACTGACTTCCTTTCTTGATTACATCTTAGGCATCCTTCCAACCTCTTCATTGTTATAGCACCACAGCCCCACCACCTAGCAAACCGTAAATGCCCCATTTTGATTTGAACCTGGCAGTTGCACTGTCCGCATAATTGTTGTTGCTGTCGTTGTTGAGAGTACGATTGCCCACTCCACTCACATCAGGTAGAACCAGAGACTGGCGATCCTTAGGCCTTCAGGACAGGACATGAAATGGCTAGAACCTCCGTGACATACTTCCAATTCTTAGCTTTCTCATTGAAATCTTTCCAGATCGAGACATGGTTTTCGCTTTTGCCAAACTCAGACATATGGCACGCGGATTAGACCATGTGGAAAATTGAAAGACTCAGGGCTGTAACGAACTAGGTTGAATAAGTGTAACCCGTCCCGCCCCCTGGGATCTATGGTTGTAGCCCCACCGACAGTGAGGTGACTGATGCAATCTGAGAATACCTTTCTGTTCGTGCCCCTCCCTGATACAGTGTCATTGCATACTCTGTTGCCGTGATTTGGTTTCTGAGAAGCTGCCCGCCTCCCAATGGGACATTAGCCACTCTTTGAAAACAGTTTGAGCCCTGCTGTCAGGTTTATGCAAGGTCATCTGATGGGAAAACACTAAGATAGAATACAGTGACATGTTGCCGAAGGGGATAGCACAGCTGCACCTGTACAATTTTGTTTCTTGGCATTGGCACTGTTTCAAATTGGCCTTCTCCTTCAGATCATTGCAGAGGTCTCTTTCTGCGGGAGTGAGCACAGGTGATATCCCTCGATGCAACATCCAAGATATACCCTCTTCCACCCCTTGGAAGGAGTGTAAGGAAAATCAGGTCATCATCAAGTTCCTGGATGGGATGGGCAAACTTCTTCTTCTGGAAAATGACCTTTTTCCATATAAGCTTACTTTTGAAGACACTTTGTCTGATAAGGAAAAAAGCGGAACGAAGGTATGCCCTAATAGAATCATTTGTTGGAAGGCCAGTTTGTTCGACCTGTGGCACGTCAGAACCGGAACCCTGGAAGAAGTAGCTAAGCAACCTGTCGCATTCTTTCGACACTCTGGAACAGAAAAGGAGAAATACGAAGATTACTTCATCTTGGGTGAGTTTACAGCCATCGTCCAAATCTCTCTTGAATAGAGACTCCTTTTTTCATGAGAGAAAGGATTTGCGTTCTCCTGAAAAATTGTCAAGATGTCCTCCAATCCATTCATAGTGAAAGGGAAGGGCCTTATCCCCTCCACCCATGCCCGAAAGTATTCTTCACTTTACTTGAAATATTCCCCTTGCAATTAGCTTAGGATCCCGGAAACGTTCCACATTGATGTTGCCTTCGTTTTTGCTACTTGAAGGAGATGTGTTGGAATCGACGTGCACATAATAGCTTGACAAATGACCTTGACATAAGTATGTTCGATGATGCCGCCAACAACAAGTCCCGCCACACTGATATCTTTCGATTTCCCAGTGGCATTCTGGTGCTCCTTCAGTTCAGCTAGCCTGCTTTCACACTCGCGTCCCTCTATGCCCACTCGATGCAACAAACCTCTCACAATATCCACATCAAGTATGCGCTGCTTGCTGTTCTTGTCCTGACTTCGTGTAGATGTTGTTGGATAGGGCAGAGTGCAGGATCTCGTTGTCCCAAATGTACGATGTCCTTTGTTCTATTACATGAAGATTTCTGTAAACCAAAGAATAAAAATCGAGGAGGTTGTGTGGTTGGCCACTATTCTGAGCCCTCTGGCTTTCTAATGATAGATTAATGAAATGTGTGAAAAGCTCTTCATTCAGCCTTGTGGGAATGTACACTGTGACCTTCCTCTCAAATTTTGCAAATGATTTTGAATCGCTGCAGTGAGGCATTCTGTCAAAGTAGTTGTCGACCAACTTGTGGCTGTCAGGGAGCTTCTTGAAGGGTTGAATCCACACACTGCATTGTTGACACAAGTCAATCGATGAATGCTATCTGCCACATGCAATCCTATGCCATAGATTCTTGAGAAGTTTAATTGAATGAACCGCGAAGAAACTTCCTGTCTTTCTCTGCCAGCTTCGATTCTAGGCGGTCTACTCCCCATAGTTCTGAATTCCTGTTCAAGAATGGCTGGATGAAATTCTTGATGAAGGCTGTGAGGGTATCATACTTGTTATCGAGTGGTGCGCACTGCAAAAGAGCACTGAAGAATGCCCTGACAAGATTTGACTTAGTCATACTTTTGTAAGTGTCGTTCCCAGGATCAAGCTTTTCTAGTGCGTGTACCAAAATCTCTTCTGTGAGGGGGACAGCAACAGAAGTGCCAGATTCGCTCAATACGAAGTTGTTCGGGAAGTTGACAAAAGGAAAGAATATTCTTCATTGAGGCACTGGTCGCCTGCTGGTCGAAATTTTAATCCAGTCAAGCTTAGCAGGAAATTTCCATCGAAAACTGACGTTACATTGTTACTGCGGCGATCTTTCAACAGCTTCATGAACAAGTTGTCTTCTGGATTCAGGCAGGTAAGCCGTGACATGTATATGTATCGTGCGTTCATGGGGCATGCTCGACTATCAATGAACAAGTCATCCTCCCGTGCTCCCACCAAATTTGAAACCATTAACATTGTCAAGATGATGGGGTTCATTTTGAAGTCAACCTTTTCAACACTGCCCTTGACAGTACTTTCTTGGACCTTTGGAGCAACAGATGCGGATATTGCAGTACGAGATCCCTCGGTCTGATGCATATCACGTTGGCCAAGATTTTGAGCAACATCCACCTCAGAGATAGTGTCATGTCGCAATGCGCAATGCACACCTTCCTGCTGATTCTGAACAACAAAATCAACCTGAAATTCATTCCCAGCTTCATCATCCTTGTCACCCCCTGTAGCCCCGGGCTCGCCATGATTGGTGGCGTTAAGACTCTTC
>JABMIG010000013.1:49994-275388 GCA_013187285.1 Cyclotella cryptica
ATAGTCACTAGATGTGTGGGGTATATATACGGCAATGCTTTCCTTCTCTCTTTTTTGATTCAACGAGGTCTTTAATTGGTCCCTCTTCGAAATACTCTGTGTCACTACATTCAATGAAAATTTTCCTCTTTTCTTTCGGTGACAAACTCTTATAGAGATCATTCACTAAGACATGTGTACTTTCCCTTTTCAGCCTTTCCCTGACTTCATCCTCATAGTTGGAAACAATCCAAAATAGCCACTGGTTGGCGTCTGGTTCCTGGTTTTCCCTGTGAAACCAGTACTGAAATGGTGTTTGGATATCTATGATTTGTAAGAGTCTTTCAGGGGTGTATATTTGCGCTACCTTTTTCCATAGTGAGTCGTCGTCCTCATCCTCACCCTCCAAGAAAACATCCCACTTGGCTTCTGTTTTCATTTCCAGTGACATTGGATGGTATTCCGCAGGCGGACCGGGAAAACCCTCCATGACAGCCATGGATTCAACACTTACTCCATGCATGTAGTGAACTGGATCGGTGTAATACTGTTTGGAAAAGCTAAAATAGCAGCGGGGGTGGGAGTTAGAAAGGTTGACAACGCCAGAATTCCCCAAACCGACATCATCGCCATAGTATTCTTCTTCGCTGACTTCAATGGGGATCGCTCTCCTACGATGTCGGGATAGATTGAGGTAGTAACTGTTCACAAAGACACATTGGCCTGCTTGGTTCACAGAAGGGTCTCGTCTGGCATTTGCTATAGCAGTAAAAAATTCATGCATGACCGAATGGTATTCGTCAGGACTGACATCACCTATATCATGACGTTCTGTCACAGTTTGGAAGGCTCTTGTCATCTGTCTTTGCAAGATGACAGGAGGACGAATAATTTCGTCAAAAAGAGATGATGAAACAATGCTGGGTACTTTTGTAATGTCTGGGTGGGTAATCGATAGTTTCTTGTTTATCACCGATTTCATTACGTTATGACCGCTAACTTCATCCTTGTCATACGTAAGTTGAAGAATAGCTTCAGGGGGGGCCTCTATGCCTTCTCCCGAGAAAAATCGATAAGGGACATCCTACTGTATGCCTTTAAAATGTCAATGTGTCTTCTCATGATGTAGACACAGTCCTCTGGGGTGGGGGCGTAGGCAATGCTGCATCAATGGGCATATTGATCAAAGGTGACGTGGTGTCTGCCTGCAGGTTAAGTGCGATGACACAGTTTGGTGTTAAGAGGCCTGAGAGAGTTGTCGGCCTAATGATGGGGAAACACACCAAGACCTACTCAGGAAACGTTTCGAAACAAGGTTAGCAAGGACAGAGATTGCGCTCAGAAAACGAAAGATAGTGGGGTGGTGACAATTTGATTAATAAATTATGACCACTCTTCTTTTAGAAAGGACCGCGAACGGAGTGGCCCAGTTTGGGGGCGACCATTTTTGATAAATGGCGAACTGTCAACACTCCAAGATAAGAACTTGGCTGTATAAGTTAGTTCACCGTTTCAAGTGGGAAGTAGTTTTCCAAGACATCATAGTGTGCAGGAGAGGTTTGAAAGAGTATTCCAATTTCACTCTCTGCATTTCTTATCGTGTGAGTACGTAAATCATTCGCGGCAAAATAAACCTTGCCCTCTCTTTGCACTCTTTGAAAGACAATTATCGAGGTATTCAGCATTTGGGAGAGACATGATATCTCGACAGCCCCACCGTAGATCTTTGTCCCCTGGCAGAGATTCCTTACGTGCGTGTTGAAGCAAGGTTTCCCTGTTTCACCTAAGGCATGTCTCGTAATGTCGGTGTCTGATAGAATGGCTTCCTCCAGGGTCAATTCAACATCTCCCACTTTCTCTTTTGCGTGATTGGTCATGTACAGTGACAGTTGGTGACGCAGGCCCAGTGCCTCATCGACTGTGGACGCCTTCTTGGTCCTCGCATAAACGATCGAGTGAAATAAGCAGTGTCCGTCCCCGGGTTGTGGAACTATGTTGCCCGAATACAAAATGTCGTTTCCTGTAGGAGTGGGGATCGGCACGTCCTGGTGTAGCTTTCTCCTTTTTTCACGTGGTGTTGAGGACAAGCCTGTGTGAATCCGTACGTCAAATTGGTTGTTGATTTGATTGATGAGCTTCGTATGTACTAGTATACGCAGGTATACCATGGGATTGGACGATTGGGGCTTTTGCACCGTAATAACAGGCCTGCAACTGGAAATTAGTTCCACCAGAGACTGCATTGAGACTGTCTGGGTATCAATCGATCCTGTTGAGATGATCAAATCAAATTTCTCTATTGCTGGTTTAAGGGCCACAGGCATAACAACGTATTTCAGATTGGTAGAGTTGGCGCAATTGGGATGTGCCGACATTAGGGCGTTATTACAGGCTAGCCCGGTGGTGAGGTGTAAACTACTGGCGTTGTCCAGGCGTGGTCTCCAACGTGACTGTCTGCGCATTCCCAAAAATATTTTCTCATCTGCATACTCAACAGGAATTCACGACATAGATGATGACATTCACGTGAAAGAAAAGAACTAATCCAGAGTGATAAAAGGGAATCGACTTTCTCGATATCTTTTGAGACGTTGTCAAGATCTCCTGTCCTCGAGGATAGGGTCGTTGTATTTTCTTGGGCTGTTACTTCCTGGCATATTAATTTGTGGATCGATTTGTGGTCTTCGAAGAATTTCCTGTTCTGTTTTACTAGTGTTTGCAAAAGTTTGATTCTTTCCAACTTCCAATCGCGAAGGAATTCATCCAGAGATGAAATGTTGTCTCCACGGAAAGATGAGATATATTCTTTTGACTCAATCAAGAAAGGGCTAGAGTGCTTTATCGGGAATTCTTCTTTGCGCCGCTGAAACATAGGTGATATTGTGTCGAGGATCGTTAGTGGGGACGGATCGGCTCGTGGCTCTGAAGTGTTAGTCATTGAAAATTTTCGCGCGGTGGAGTAACTAGCAGACTTCATGAAACCCTGTCTGTAAGATCAATATGGTGCTGTGAAGACTATAAGAACAATAGCGGTGCTGCGAAGACTAATTCGATCGGGCGTCGAAATATGTCTTTAGATTGGAAAAGTGATCAACACCGACAGCGCGTTAAAATTGGCGCTCTGGTTTGGGGTGGAATGGAAGTCGTGTTGTATAAAGATAGTAAATATGTGTTGTAGTGGGGAACTAGCGTACTGGAAACGCGGACTATCGAAAAGTCTTCATTCTGGTATTGAAAACATGTGGGTAATCGTGTGAAGAAATGTTGGTCATGATGTAATAGACGTCATGTGACGATAATGATGAACGAACGATTTGTCTGAAAATAGTCTTCTTGCGGATGTAATATGGGGGGTATTGAGTTAAGAATCTTTAGTCGAGATGAAGAAGAACGTGACGATGACTGGGTGTATGTAGTTGACGTCCAAAAAAAAAATTATGGGAACAAATACGTTGTCTATGGGTAAATAGAAGATGAAATTGTTCGAAGGATCGGGCGTGGAAATATGTCACTTGATCATTTGTAACTTCATATGACTAATTAGAATGGAGAAATATATCGAGAGAGATTTCGTTGCTCTTTGATTGGGCTCACCGGATGGATAAGCATCGATAGAATGAAAATTATATTTCTTGGTTGGGTGTCGGAATATGTCCTTTAGTCGGTTGGAACATCATATGACCAAATTCATTTGGCATCCAGCGTGTGTTTCACTGAACATAGGCATACATCAACATAATAGATTTGATATTTCAATCAAATGCTTTTGATTTTTTTTTATCGGGCGTCGAAATAAGTCACCTTGTCGGTTGTAACTTCTCGTAATCAAATCAGGCGTCTAAAATATGTCACTCTGTCAGTTTTAACTTCTTATGACCAAATTGATGTGAAATCCAAAAGTATCATTCGTCGACAGATGACGATACGTCAACAGAGATCGATTTGAATTTTTTTTGAACTGGCGTCTAAATATGTCATTTGGTCCTGAGTAAGAAAGATATGTCACAAATCTACAGATGACGATGCGTCAACAGACATCGATTTGAGTTTTTTGGAACTGGCGTCGAAATATGTCATTTGGTCCTGAAGAAGAAGGATATGTCACAAGGTAGATTTGTAGATGGCATCGGAATGACGACAGTTCACTGATGCATCGAAATGGATCACTCGAAAACTTTGTCGAAAAAAATGAATGAGTATCTGCTTTTTGATCGGTCGTCGAAATATGTCACTTGGGCATTTGTACCATCTTATGACAAGAGAATCTGAACTTGTCATCCGCAAGACAGGGTGGTGTACCTGAAATGTAAGAATATTTGAACGGGCATAGAAAAATTTCGTTTCGTGGAGAAGCGCAACCTGTCACATGGGATGTTTCATCAATGGTTTCCTTTCCATGACAGCTGGCATCTGTATCTAAACATGTTGGTCGGTTGTAGATTCTCATGGCAGATTTGACTGAGCATCTGAGCGTGTGGTTCACTTTCGACAGAGGGGTATACTTCAAGTTTTAGTTTTTATTGAACTGGCGTCGAAAAATGCCATTCTGTCGAGAAGCGCGATCTATCAGTAGTAGTATTTCATTTGACCTTCTGAAACATGTGGTACACTTCGACGGTGGGGTACACATCAATTTTGAGAAATTTTGAGCGGGCGTCGAAAAATGTCGTTTGGTCATGAAGCGCGATATGTCGCCAGGATAATTTCATCGCTGGTTTCCGGATCGTGAAAGTTTGCGAGTATGTCACTCGAAAGGGCGTCGAAATTTATCCCTTAGCGGGATTAATCAGTCTTAACAGAAGGCGACTAATTGGGCTTAATGGAGGGATATAGGGTTGCTCAACCGAGGGATATAGGGTTGCTGACACATTGGAACGTGTCACGTGCAACTAAATGACTGTAGTTTTGTAGATGACGACAGTTCACTGATGAATCGAAATGGATCACTCGAGAACTTTATCGAAAAGAAAAAATGAGTGAGTATCCGCTTTTTGATCGGTCGTCGAAATATGTCACTTGGGCAGTTGTACCCTCGTATGACAAGAGCATCTGAACTTGTCATCCGCGAGACAGGGGGGGTGTGCCTCAAATGTTAGAATTTTTGAACGGGCGTCGAAAAATGTCGTTTGGTGGAGAAGCGCGATCTGTCACATGGGATATTTCACCAATGGATTCCTTTTCATGACAGTTGGCATCTGTGACTAAACGTGTTGGTCGGTTGTAGCTTCTTATGGCCGTTTTGACTGAGCATCTGAGCGTGTGGTTCACTCGACAGACGGCGGGTATACTTCAGGTTTCGGTTTTATTGAACTGGCGTCGAAAAATGCAATTCTGTCGAGAAGCACGATCTATCAGTAGTAGTATTTCATGTGACTTTCTGAAACATGTGGTACACTCGACGGTGGGGTACACATCAATCTTGAGAAATTTTGAGCGGGCGTCGAAAAATGTCGTTTGGTAATGAAGCGCGATATGTCACCGGGAAAATTTCATCGCTGGTTTCCGGATCGTGAAAGTTTGCAAGTATGTCGTCACTTTCGAAAGGGCGTCGAAATTTATCCCTTAGCGGGATTGATCAGTCTTAACAGAAGGCGACTAATTGGGCTTTATGGAGGGATATAGGGTTGCTCAACGGAGGGATATAGGGTTGCTCAACCGAGGGATATAGCACATGCAACTAAATGACTACATCGAGAAAAATGAATTTGAGATTTTTGATCGGGCGTCGAAATATGTCTCTTGATAATTTGTAGCTGCTTATGACAAATTTGATTGGGCAGCAGGGGCGAGCCATTCGGTGGACGATGGGGTATACAATCGAATTTAAGATTTTTTTAACGGGCGTAGAAAATGTCGTTCGGTCAAAATGGCGATGTATCACAAAGGGATATATGTCGAAGGATGTCAATCGAACCGTCATCGAAATGTGTCTCTTCATCTATCCTAACTAATCTGACCAATTTGGTTGTGCTAGATAGAGGGGTATACATCAATACAATGGATTGAAGTTCTTTTGATCGGCGTCGAAATATGTCCGTTGGTCAGGTGTAACTTATTATGACCATTTTGAGTGGGCATCCAAATGGTGTCATTCAGTCGACAGAGGGAGATACATCAATCGGAATAGATTTGAATTCATTTTTTACGGGCGTCGAAATATGTCAGTTGGTCCAGGAAAGAGATTTGTCACAACGGTTATTGCGTCACTGGCATCCGAATAATGACAGTTCGCCAGGGCAGCAAAACGTTTCACCGAACGGGCGTCGAAATATGTCCCTATATGCCGGGCTTCGTCTGTCGTTGCTGCAAGTATATACCCGCGCACCTAATATTTCTGGACTGAAAAGTTGGTTAACATGGCATTACGAACCAGAACTGTCATATTAGCTTGTATTCGTGATTCTGGGGGTATAAGACATGTCACCCCCATTATTGTGGAAGAACAGATTTCCGCTGGCATGAAAATGGACAGCTCTCTGGAGAAGATGTTCGCATATTTGCCCAAATCGACTATGGAGAAGCTAATGGAGATTATATCCTGTTTCGATGAATTCAAGAGACGAAGGGAGTTATCGATGCACTGGAATACTCTATTTACCTGTGACGTAAAATCTGAGCAACACAATGAATAATCTTGTGCCCTTGGGCTCGTCACAAAAGGTGATATGGTATTTGAATAAAATGTGCCTGCGATTCGTTCGAGTTGGTATGGCAAGGCCGGCAGTACGATGCCTACCAGAACACCCCAGTGGTTGGATGTCTGACTATTGTCATCCTCTAAGCGATCCTTGTCGGGAGGATGCAGAATGAACTTCAGTCGCTGGCTCGGTGGCCGCTGTGGTGTCATTGAAAAACAGTCCGTGTCGCAGTGATTATTGAGGGTTGTGGAGTAAGAAAGTTTGGGATGATGATGGTTGGGAAAGTGGGTTGGTCTTGTGGATACTGCAGAACGCATGGATATGGGTCCGTCCCTCGGCACAGCACTTTCGGTGCCCTCTCCTTTACAGCATTCAGACACCACCGCAGAAAAATAGTGCGCAGTGATAGTACCCTCTTCAGTAAGCTTGTGGACTCGATCAATCAAATTCTCTGGAAACTCAAAAGGATGTTCCAAGATCTTTGGGTTATTCGGGACTACACCACAAGAGATAGAGCAGAAAAAGGGCTGCCAGATGACACTTGCCTCGGGTAAGTTGGTGAATGGAGTTCAGTTCGCTCCAATAAAAAGGGTAGTAAGATTCGTTTCAAGGCCGACCACGTGAGTTTCCTTATCGAGGTTTTTGTTACTGGGATGTTTGTGGTTATGGATCTTGGAGCTGAGGCCATTTTTTCAGTGCTCTTGTCTGTCAAACCCGTAATGTCCCATTTTGACAATGGTTGAGTACAGTGGTTACTGGGAGTCTTGTATCGCTCGGGGGAGTGTGTCCTCTGGCACACCTTGAGATCGCCGACCTCCGTGTGGTCTGCTCTACCTGCTCTTGGCCCGTGAGGTTCCTTAGGATCACCTAAACTTTTATGACGTACCAACGGGGTAGAGTCATGACAGGCGAATGGTTGTTTTTTCTTTGGCTTCTCGAGACCTGACACAGTTTCACTTGGACTTGTGGCCCTCTTCTTCGATGGTTTCCCTCTTGAGAGCAGCATTCTGGTTGGTCGCCTGTATGTGCAGGGAAATTTGCAAAAAAAAAAAATTGACAAAAAAGAATATGGGCAGAAACTAAATTAGTGATACTTTATTAAGAAAATTTATGAACTATTCCAGCAACTGCCTCAACCAAATTGGAAGATCTTCCATAGATGTCAGGCAGTTGGTACATAGTTTTGACACCCATTCTTTTGTTTTCTCCGTTAGCATAGCTTCGGTTTGAACTCTATCCAGTCTTTTTTGGATTTCTGCCACCGAATTGGAAACCCCCATAATAAAGCCATACAGGATTTGAATGAAAGATGTTGACAAATCACTTTCGTGACTGTAGGAATGAAGTTGAAGATGGATTCGTTTGTCCATGCAATCTTGGAGTATTCCTGTCATAATATCTGTGACCTGATTGCATACAGTGTTATCATGTATGTGGTGCGGATGACTGAACACTACTGGGTAACTTCTGGTCTCTTGGTCAAATGGAAAGACAGCCATGACACAATGTCCCAACAATTCGTTCCTTGTTGATGACAATATAGAGGACGTCGCAATGAATGGATGGGTCTCGTCATCAACTGGAGGACGAGCATTTGGATCTGATGAATCCAACAGGGATACATTTCCATAAGAAAGTGTTAGGTTCTGAATAACACACTGCCTTAAGTTTCCGTCCAGGTAAGAAAACTTGCACAGGAGTAAATCACTTTCCCGATCTGATGTTAAAGGGGAGGACAGTTCGTTATATGGGTTGGCACTGTCCAACCACCAGTGATTGCATCTCCTTAGAACATTCCGTTTCTCCAGCACCCTTAAATATATTATGAATGTCATGTTGCGGATGTAAATAAATTGGGGGAGCTTGAATAAGCAAGCCTTCTTCACAGTAGGATGAAAGAAGTATAGATAGGTAGCTTTCTCCACTTTGATTGCATTGCCCACTCTCCTGTGGGACTCGTGCCACACTGCAAACCACAGTTTATGCCTCAAACTTAAGACAGGGCATAGAACATTGTGGTATTCGGGTCGTTGAATGTTCCTTGGGGCTTTGACATATTGAGCTATCCTATGTACAGAATGGATGCCCATTTCTTTGAAAATTGAAGACAAATTATCATCCAGGAGGTCTTCCAGACTGAATTGTAGAGTTGTTAGCTCTTCGAGGTAGAGATGAATATCAAATGGGTCCACATCCTGACTTATTGGGTCCCTCACTGTCGTGTTGTTGATGAATTGCAGGTGTTGGACTTGGGGTGATCGCAGAATCCGAAGTATGCAGGAGGGAATGTTCTTTTGGGAATTCATCTTTCCCAATGGATGCTTCTTCAGTGTGGGGATGTTTACCTGTAATGACCTGGGAAATACCCAATGGATGTGTCTCTGGGAAATCTCTTCTGGGGGTTCACTGTACTGACTGGCCTGAAAGGTGTTGGATATCTTGTGGAGGACATAGCAGCCAACTTTGGCTGTCATTTGAGTGATGCTTTTGAATTTATAGGTAACAATTTTGTTTGTCCTTGCATGATGGAAATGGAAGTACGTTCGGGATCTGTCATGATCATGATATAATATATGACATTTGTACATCAGAGCAGATAGGGGGAGGATGATTTCTGGATGAGAGTTGGTTATGTGTTGTTGTTGCATGCCTTGTGGATAGTCAGCAAGAGTGTATCCCAGTTTCGCCTCAAGTTGACTCAGTGATACCACATTTCTAAGTGCCATATCGTTGTTACCATCACTGGACAAAAAGTTGTCACAAATCGATTCTCTTTTGGATAAAAATTCGTCAAGGTAATGACAAATTCCTTTCCTTTTGGGACAGATGGATTGTTGTTGAACATTACCTGTAATGTGTGGAATAAGTTGGTGTGTCTGCTGCCTCCACCTAGGTTGTGATGGTGACTGCCTCGTTTGAGAAGTTCCGATGCCTTCTTGATGGATATGTAGACCTCATCTATACTGCGATAGAACTTCATTGTTGTGGGGTCCCTGCTTGGAAGTTGGCGCACAAATACTTTGTTGGAAGCATGGAGCGTAAGAAAGTTGAAAATATCCAGCTGTCGCTCTGTCCGGGGATCGACACTACACAAATTCTGTGTCTCTGATCCAAAGTGACATAGTAATCGGTCATAGTTGGCTGACAAACATGGATACAAGTAATGCTCACAGAGAGATGCTATCATGCATTCTGCGGGGGCACCTGAGGGGAGACTGATTTTCAGCTCTCCGCAAACTTGTTGGATGAACACATGTTTATCAGATGAAAACTGAAGAAAGTTGTGTAAACGGGAAATAAGTGACTTGGAATGTTGGGGGAGAGGCTGCAAATAGCAGGGGGGCCTTGACATCATGCACGGTAATTCCAATGACCTCTCGTGGCATAGCTCTATATAATGAAACAGTTGGAAGACATAGGTAGGATTCCTGGGATCAAACATTTTGGAAAAGTAATGCATGGATTCAATGACAAACATGACTGGATGTGTGTTTTCTCTGCCAGATCGTAGTCTCAAATTATGTTGGCTGTTGTACTGGTGAAGTAGGTCCATGCGGTAAGTTTCCCAATCAGCATCAGTGCTTTCTTGATATTGATGATGCCAGTCAGCTGACCATGCTTCGTTACCAAAAGTGTCCCCTCTCACATGATCTCTACTTTCTATGTTGGGATTGCTTGGGGAATTGGATGCAGTCATTAAATTCCCCATGTTGGGGATAATCCTATGGTTCAGGTGCTGAGCCAGTCTAAGCTTGTCCAATAAGGAAAGCTTTTGGTAGGCTAATCGATATCTGCGATTGTTATCACATACTGCAGTTATGATAGTATCGACACCACTGGGAGTCAAATCTATCTTTTCAAATGCTCGGAAAGATGTTGTATCACGTGGTGCGTTGGAGACAGTGAAGCAATACTTGGATGACTGGCACCTGTATACCAACTTGTCAGGATTCCCAGAGGCAGTCCACTCTCCAAGGAGTTACCAATTTTTCCTGGATCAAAATAGTCAGGTGAACTAAGCCATTGCTGGATCTTGGACAGTTTAAAGTCATGGGCGTACCCAACTGTGGTCATCACTAGGCACATGAGTGCCCTTAGCCAGCAGTGCTTTGCTGGATCCCGGTACACCTCATTAAATAGGGTTTGGGCCCTCATGTTGACGAATGAGCGGACTGTCCTTATGAGAAAAAGGGACTCGGCATACACCCTCCTTGGTGAAAGTGTTTCGAGCCCTATCTTATACTTAGGATGGTTAAGCACGTCATGAATAGCTGCAAACACATGAGATAATAGGTCTACCAAGTGACCACTGGACCTCAGTAGAGCCCCATTTGTGCTGGTGGTATCATCCTGCCAGCCAGGTCTCACTGACACTTCTATTCGAGCTTGAATCCCATGTTGGCTGAGCTGCCCGCAGGAATCCTTGGCTAAGGACTCCATGACTTCAAGAAATCTTTGTAGTTTCAACATGCTGCATGCTGGCAAAGTGTTCATTGTTGAACGATTGATTGGAAGGAGATGCTTGTATGGAGAGAGGAAATGTGCAAGCGTGGAGTAGAATTTGATAGAGTGAATGCCATGTTGGTGAATTTCCAGTCTCTGAGTTCTTGAGGGCTTTTCTACCTGGCATGAATATATTCTTTGAAGTAGGGCCACTAACTGGTCGTCGCATTCCTGATGCAGGTAATGGTCATCTTCCATATTGCATTCCAGGACTGTTGCTACATGGGACCTTTCCGATTTGGGCCTTTTCACCCGTAGAGTCCCTCTCTGCTGTCTCTCCGGTGCGAGACCCCCAGATTCCTTTGTAACCAAACCATGAATTGGCCATACTGGAGACATGTTTGACAACACAGATTGTCTGCAGTGTTTCCTCCTTTGTGCCCTATTTTTCATCTTCTGGGTCGATGAAAATTGGACGAGGTCGTAGAATTTGATGTTGAACGCTATGTCTACTTGAGTAGTTTCCACTTGTATCCCCTGAAGCCGGACATACTGGATGAGTTTGAATAGTCTTTGCAACTGGCACCCTGCATTGCTTGTGGGCATTTGTTGTGCTGTCCCAACTACTGGATGTCTCATTCCAACATTGCCAATGTGAATAACATGTTTGTTCAGGGCATCTATGTGGCAAGAATCTAGGATTACATCGATGATTCTACCATAAGAGGGTTTGTTGGTGGATTTTCGGTGGTCAAAACAAATTCCGTAAGAGGTTGATAGCCTCACTGCAAAACCAATCCTATCAATATTTTCTTTCACTGCGGGCCTGCATGATGCATGGAGAGCAATTTTGACAGGGGTGTCAATGATCAAAACCTCTGATTGATGTAGGGCATCTTTAATACCCTCCACGCAGGACTTGGAATGTTGACTGCCAAAAGACTATCTTGATTTCCTGTTTTGGCTGTCTGAATAGCTGCTGCAATGGGGGGGAACGTAACAGTGGTCCAATCTGAACCAAAGTGTAGAAGCAATGTTTTGATGGCATTTCTGTTTTGAGGGGTGTTCTCATCATAAGAAATGATGAAACTGAATGCATCGCAGTCGACAGCAATGGTCTCATTGGTGTCCAGGCTCAAGCTTCCATGAATGGCTTCCTTACAGGCATTTAACAAATGATAAACATGATCCCCTCTGTTTGTTTCATTGGACCCCCTGAGAGAGGATAACACCCATTATTGAAAAATTACACTCCTACCTTGAATTCAAAAGTCACCTAATAAATTTTTATTGACATACCAATTGTGAAATGATTTGATGTCATCCGTTTCCTGCCAAGAATTCCCTGAACCGTCTGAACTCTCACTATCAAATGAAGCCATTGTTTGCTGTGCTACCCAATTAGGGATAGCAATGTCCCTTCAAACATGTATGTCGTGGTGTACTTGTCTAGCCACACTTTATGAGACTGTCTTGTAGCATCATTCATGCACATTCATCTGGTAGTTCATCTTCATTGGGACAGACTGTACACTTTCTTTTCTGGCCAGAAGTGGCCTCCTTCGAATTCGGAACATGGGTCAGCACTACATTCAATATTTCGTCCCCAAAAAGGTAGGAGTTCTTTTTTAGTGCATTGAGGGGGCATTTTGGTTGGTATTCCCTAGTCCGGGACCGATTGGCTTTCTTTATCTCCGACTTACTGGTTTTTGCCTTGTTCTTGTTTCTTTCTTTTCTAAGACTTGTATTCAGAACTGTTCTGTGAAAAATGCCAAACCCTATAATGTGTTCTGTAACTGTATTCCTCTCGGCAAAAATATTACATGATCTGTCTGAAGTGTTGGGGTTGGACAGACAGCGTAGAGTCATACTCTCAAACCAATTCAATGTTGCCTCAAAAAGATTCTCCATGTAATAACGTTCATCAGACAATACCTCAGGATGATTGCATAACTGAAAGGGGAGTTGACTTATGAATGGACACTTAAAGGGGGTTGGGTCATTGGCATTTAGCAAACGTGTTGGAACGCGTTCTTCAAATATGATGTCCCACATCATGCTTGCACTCTCTGTCATCCAGATGTCGCTCTTGCTATGACGGAAGTTGAATCGCTCCTGACCAGTGTAGATTCCTGTCAAGGCCCTGATTAGCAGAACGCCAGGGCTAAAAAAGAAATATTCGTCCCCATTTGGTTGCTTGGTGCCCTCAGATGTTAATCTTGTCAGATTTTCTATTCCTTCCAAAACCTCATTCCGCAGGGGCGTGTTGAAATGCTCGATGACATGGTGCCTCCTGCCCCCAATGATTTCATTCATGTAGCCAATCCACAACTCAATCTTCTTCACGGTTTTAGGTCCGAGGGATGTGGTCATCAATGCTTTCGAAATGAAGATATTTATCACAATCAGGCACCTTGCGAAATGATGGAAAGGATCAATGGGTTCTGCCCCTGACTGCTCAATTCTTTTCTTTAGTTGATCCCATTGGATGTATTCCATGGTATGTTTCGTTTTCAACTCAGTTGTTTCCTCTCTAGACTCGTTGTCCTGGTCATCTGCCTCCCCGTGCTGCTCTGTCTGCTGCATAGTCTCCTTCATCCATTTAGTTTCATAGTCTTCAAAGAATACTTGATTCAATGGTGTAAACACAGTATTCTCTAACATCTCAAAGCTCTTCAGGAAATCACTCAACTTCGAGTCTGATTTCACAATCTGACCACAGTGACGTATCAGGAGTAATTTTGCAGCCACTGCGGCAGTACTCCATATGGCATAGGGATTGGCCATAAAAACCTGGCAATAGACTTTTGGCTGTGTCTCCATATTTTGGCTCACAAACAAAAATAAGTAATGTAAAAATTATGAGCACGGAGTGATGGTTGTAACAATTCTGTCATTCCCTATTACAAAAAGACTCATTCCGAGTCAATTACTTTCTTTATTCTCTAGAATTTGATTTCAACAATACAATCAGTGTTTTGTTGCTAAAACAGTCACTCAGGTGTCGGGACATATCCCCCCAATGCGTTTTCAAACGCTGGAACTTGAGCTGCACTTATGATGGGTCTGCCTATCATTTTTTTGTCCTCTTCTGGGGGCGTTCTGCCTGTGACCTGGATGTATATTTGGTTTTCGAGATGGTGGACGGAGCAGCCTTCTTTTTTTGTGGCCTTATGTTTGGCAGCAGGATCAGTTAGGGAACTGACATTGGTTTGGTTGATGGGAACATGAGACAATTTTCTGTTAACTCTCTCATGATCCCCATTGGCCATAGCCTTTCCTGCACTGAACCTACCGGAATATTTTGTTTTCCTTGGAGAACGTCTTGGTTCCTTGTGTTCCATCTCATCTCCTTCACGGTGATATGAGAGGTTGCTTTCTCTCTGACGACTGGTTTTTGAAGATTTGATCACAATCACCCCTGCATCTGTCAAGCACGATTTTTCCTTTCGTTGAGATGACCCTAATGGTAGACTTCCCGTTTCCTCTTTGGACATGAAAAAATTTCCCAGACTTTGTACACATTTCTTGACGTAAGATTTCTCCAGTTGGGTGCATGCACCCAATAAATGTTGGACCACCACCTTGATACTCTCCTTGCTGTCAGAGTCACCAAATTTTATTGGTCTTGAGAGTATGTCAGTGATGATGGTGTTGGTCCACGCAGCCTCTCCTGGCAGCTCGGGGTGTTGGCAGTAGTGATGTACCCATAAGGGAAGAAATAGTTTGTGCTCCAGGTCGACATTGACTGGAGTCTTGATACCGTAGAGAGTGTAGAAAGCCTTACATTGCTCCCGGTAGGACCTCAAGAAACCCAGGTTACCAGTTCTACATCCGTCTTCTTCAAGAAATTCTTTGTTGGTATCCAGAAGGGAGAAATTTATGAATTCCAGCATGAGTGTCCTTAACTGGCCCAGGTTCTCCTTCACTGTGTTGCCTGGGGGGGGGGGGGTCTGCCTTGCTGCTTTTTATCATTTTCCTCAGCCACCGACAATCCAAAGAGATTGGTAGGAATGATTACATTTTCTTCCTTGCCGTTGTCACCTTTCTTCTTGGGGGCTGTGACCAGGGCTGAAATGCATTCATCCTCATCTGTATCGTCAAGACTATCAAAAACTTCTTCTGAAGACGCCTCGCTTTCATTTTGGTGCACCCCTGCTTCCACTGCTTCGTCGTCCACAAACGGATTAGAAGGGTAGTGATCCTCGTCTTCTTCCCCATCTTTTTCATCTTTGCATTCACTGACTGATTCATCATCGGCGCCCAGTCCATGCTTCTGAGTTAGGGCAAGATATCGGTCCTGATCAAATTTGTCATCATCTGCCTTCATGAAATGTACATATGTAGACAAGCGGTGGTGTGATTGTGCTTCATCTACCACCTCACAAATGATTTGGGTCAATACATCCACTGGACTCCAACAAACACAATCGATAGCAGTCTGTGCAGATTGCGCCAATGAATCCCAGTTTCCCAGGAGTCTGCTCTTTTCCTTGTCTGTCAAACTCGATTTTTCGTCAGTCTGATATTTCTGAAGCGTCCTATGCGTCCAGCACATAAACGATGCAGTACGAAATCCGACCGCATCATCAAACACAAGGTTCTCCTTCACTACGACATTCGTTGAAGGGCAGGGAAAATGGAAAGTTTTGTCTGGTGCAACGAGTTGGGCCCGGAAAAAGGTGGCAGTACATGTCATACAGTGTTCCACATAAAATATCATGAGACAAGGATCGTAGTCTTGGATGGAAGGAAAGTTGACATGGTAGATAAGTCTGGTCATGTATGCTGTCCAGTGGAAAAAACACACAATGTGCTGGAAAGCTTTTGCAGTGGAAAGCTTTTTATATTTTTGGTGTCTTTGAAGGAAAACAATGGTTTCGAAAACCTGAGTCTGGCAGGTCTGTCTTAAGCCACTCCAGAGTGTCAGGTGGAAGATTGCTTGGACAACTTCCTTGTGAGTAGGATCCCTCTGTAAAGAATGGATAACATGAAGAATCTCAGCCTCTTCTAACATGTGGAACGATTCATCCCGTGGTAGGAATAATGTGGGTGACGCTGCTGTCCATGGGTCTAGAAAACCCTCAGTCTGCTTCATTGCCTCGAAGATAGCCCTGGCTCTTTCCTTCAACAGGGGTCGCACCGTATTGGTAAGTAGGTCAAAGTCTTCCATTTCTGCAGCCCTGCGGAATTCCTGGTTTTGGAGGAAGACAACGGGCGCCGATGATTGAAAAGTCTTGAAAAATTCCAGGATGACATTCATTTTCATTTCATGCCCCTGTATGGAGACATGCCTTCGACTGCGGCGTTTCCAGACATAGGGCGATTCAGTGTCGGTGATATTGTCTTCGACATTGTCTTGGGATCAAGTTGAACGAGGAATATTAAAAAAAATTATACTGATGACAATTTTCCAACATAAAATTTATGAGCTCATCTAATTCGTCGTAATGATTGGGGTTACTGAAGGTTATGAACTCGATCTGTATCGTCGTAATGTTTTGCAATTTTTTCCCAAATGAAGGTACGTCTGATAAGCCTCTCCATCATCGTCTTCGTCCGAGTCCTCCTCATCATCCTCGTTCTCATCCTCGTTCTCATCCTCGTTCTCATCCTCGTTCTCATCCTCGTTCTCATCCTCTTTATCACCAACTTCCTGATCGTCTCCATCGTCATCTTTTTTGTCATCCTCATCCTTGTACTCTTCCTTATCCTCATCTTCATCCTCTTTGTCACCAACATCCTGATCATCTCCATCATCATCCTTTTTGTCATCCTCATCCTCCTCCTCTTCGTCATCCTCTTCGTCATCCTCTTCGTCATCCTCTTCATCCTGGTCATCCTCATCTTCATCCTCTTCATCACCAACTTCCTGATCATCTCCACTGTCATTGTCATCCCCGTCAACTGTACTCTCGTCAGTATCCAACATTCTAGGTTGTTCCCTAAAGTGAGTGAGACAGGCATCCAGTGTCTTCATTTCTGCTGAAAAGTCACCAAATGGGGTGAAATTAACAAATTCTGTGACATCATTGATGACTCCGATAGCCCTTTCGGCAAAATTTCGCTGGAGGACAAAGGAATCTGCATCCTTGGGCTCTGGGATCTTCCTTTTCCTCTGTCTTTCCTGTTCCGATGACTGCCTTCTCTTTCTCGTGCTTGTTTTTCCTTTGTCAGCTGCCGCATCGGTCCTCCTGTTTCCTCCCTGTATCCTTTCATCATTCTGAGCTGCCGCATCGGTCCTCCTGTTTCCTCCCTGTATCCTTTCATCATTCTGTTTTGATAATCCGCTAACATGATAGCTGGTTTTACGTTTCATGTAATGAGCTATTCTGGCTCCAAACAATGAATTAATTGATGGCTCTGCGTTTAGATCATTAGGCTCATCTCCACGATACGTTAATTTTTCGTATACTTCACATCGGTGAAAATCTGAAATGGAAGATGGGATGCACAACTTGAATGCTTTCGACATCTTCATCATGAGCGAGTGCCACAACACCACGAACTCCAGCTCATTATTGATTGGTCCCTTGAAGCTGGAACTGAGGAATTCACTTAGTTTGTTGCTATCAAGGCACCTGAGTCTCCGTAGTGCAACCTCTTTTACCTTATTGATGTTGTCATCCGAATTGATTTCTTCCTTCAGTTTTTTAAATCCTTCGTCATCGTGAGGGTCTTCACCAAGGTCAGAAAACAATGAAAGCGATTGCTCCAGAGCTTGTATGCTCTTTTCAAATCTAACAAAGGCTTCTGTGTCCTTGTTGTTCTTGACATGAGATTCCCCTAATAAACAGTCCTGCTGGACAGATGCGGACACACTCATCAGTAATAAACAAATCCATCTCTCCGGCAGGGGAGTGCTGGAGCTGCTGCGAATGGATTGTTGTTGGACTTTCGGATCACTCAGTTCTAACTGCCTGCTGATGTTGCTCTGAGTTTGGGGACTCCAGAATGATAAAACTAATAGCTGGGCAAGCACCACATCCACATCAAGGAATGGCAAACCGTCTCGAAAATACCTGGACTTTGGGTGACACAAGTCAAGGTCAGTCCCATAGTAGTGATAGGCATTATCATTTCTACCTCCCAGCACAAAGGGATAAAGCACAGTTTCAGTCTCCTCGCCCCTGCCCTGGATTTTTCTTTCCAGTCTGAACATATCTCTGAACTTGTCCACATCTTCGAATGCTTGTTGTCTGGTCGACCGATAGGATGTTGAATCCTCGAGTAGGTCAGTACAGAAACGTAAACGACCAAAGGCTTTTCTAATGAATGACAACAAGTGAAATGTCCACAGGTGGGAATAGACCTTTGCTATCTTCCATATATCAACGGAACCTTCCCCTTTGCACAGTTCACGCAGGTTATTTTCTAACTCTTTTAGTTCACGTCTGCCCTCTTCGCCCTCATTACTCTCGACACTTTTCTCCTTCCTGCACTGTTCACCGAAGGAATGAATCGCATCTTCTACTCTTTCGATTCGAATAGACGCACTGATGTCGGGGGTAATAAGAGATGAGACAGAAGGTGCAAAAATGGAAACCCATTCCCTTGATCGATGTCAGAGCTGCCAATGATACTGGACAGTGCACCCTTCAAAGCTCTGTACCACTCCCTGGGACCATGGGCAACAGAATCTTCTTCATAATGCTGGATTTGGGCTGATGTTGTTCGCCAAGGCGTACAGAGGTCGGACGTCAAAGGTTCCTCAGGAAAGTAAAAAACAGCACTCAAATTTTCATGCTTGTGAGGGCAATCCAGAAAACACTGATCCACTTGTTGTCCCAAGTCCCAATAACGATTGTTTGTGAGATCAATCCCCGACAACAGATTCTCCAGTCCAGTCATTCGGTGATTACCATCAAAGAAATGACCTACAATTCTGGTTAATTTGGCTACATTCCAATTAATGAATCGTCTGAGGAATTTGCATTGTTCCAAATCATTCGTCCCACTGAAGTTCAGCATGTGTTCCAGCTTGTCAATGCCCCAAAGCTTTTCATCACCATGGGATTGGCACCAATCATGAAGTTGTTCAGGGTGCAAGTATGTTTGAATGAAGCTCTTCAATGAATCCAGCCTATTGTCCTTGGGAAGGATAGATTTTAGATGGGAGATATAGAGGGAAAACAAATATTCCAAATCGGTATTATCGTGCAATACACGTCCCCCTGATAGAGAACGAGTTACCCTTTCATGATTGAGAATCGCCTTTTTTGTAGTTTCATCCAACTCTTTCAGGGTGTCGATGACAATGTTTCGTATTAATAAAGAATGCGACGTATCGATTGACCCCGGATCAGTTTGGAAGATTAAGTCTGCATTCATTGATTCCGAGTGATCTTTACATATCAAAGAAGCAATTGTCTGAAACACAATCATAGCCGATTGGTCGGGGATGCGCTGTTTGAGGATATCTTTTAAATGTTCGATGTTTTCACCGCCGCAGCTGCAGACAGCCTCCACGTCACGATCAAGATTTGCACGCCATTGGTATTTAAAAAACAGCAATGCATTGTTAATAATGTCTGGTGTAAGAAGGGAGCTGTAGTATACCGTCGATGTTTCCCCGTTTGCTTGACCTGAGATGGGATTTAACTTCATCGAGTGACCATCAGATGCGGTAGTTATCGATGTCAAAATTACATGATAATCTTTTTGTAATGGTGAAATGTTATTGTCGCCTGACCGTGCAGCACGAAGGATCTGGACGAATATATTGGATTTTTCATCAATGCATGTGAACCTCGGTGACGAGATGTATCTTGCATTGACTGGACAAGCCATGGGATGTGCATTTCTTTGCGCAGGGCCTTGGGCCATGCATTCAATAGGCTCTTGAAGCAAGAGTGTGGGAGCGACATGACAAGGAATCATCGAGGACAAGCACTTGGTGCCTTCCTCAAGGGTACTCCATGACTGTGGCTGAAAATCTTCCTGAGGTCAGCATTGGAAAAAACGGTGAAAAGGTTTGTTGGAAAACACTAAGTAATAGGTAAAATAAATTTGTGGATCGGTTGGTCACTCACTTGTGTCGAATACATGACTTCGACAAATACATTTATATCCTTGAATCTCAAAGCTCGGTTGGCTGAGTAAGACGTGTTGTCGAGAGCGGGTGCTAAAAATTATGAGCCGTATGGGAAGAAAATAGAGGAATGGACATGTCCTGAACGATCGTCGAAATATGTCATTTGGCATGTCGATGTTATTTAGGCGTTCATGGCATGTAGGGGAACGAAATGAAAAGGTGAATCCTTTGCAAATTTATACGATACATTATGTGTCAGGCATGCACATAGAGGGAAGGGCCGGATAAACATGTGTTGGACGTTCGTCGAAATATGTTAGTTGACATATCTTTGATGTCATAGTCATATCCCACTTTTTAACACATCGAGAAGGGGAAAGAAATGAAAGGGTTGCGCTTTGACATGCGTCGGACGTGCGTCGAAATATGTATTTTGGAATGTCAACACTTTAGCTAAACGTGTTGTCGTGTGCCACATTAACCTGTGAATGGCCATGAACTAGATATAAAAAGAGGGTTCCACGTGTGTTGCACATGTGTAAAATATGTGGTGACTGACTGGCGGTGACTACATAACTTTGGTAGATAAATTTAAACCATAATACTCAAAGCTCGGTTGGCAGAGTTAGGCGTGTTGTGGTAGACGTGTTGTCGCGAGCAGGTAATAAAGATTATGAGCCTCATAACACGTATCGATCGAAAGTGTATGGGAAGAAAAGAGAGGGTACTGTTCGATCGGCGAAATATGTCCTATGATGTCCTTTCCAATTTTATACGCTACATTAAATGTCAGGCATGATTGGGAGTGAAGGTGAAGGTTAAAAATGTGTCGGACGTGCGTCGAATTATGTCATTTGGCATATCTTCTATGTCATATCCCACTTTATAACGCATCGAGGAAGGGGGATGAAATACAGGGATTCATTTTTTGTCCCACCACAATCGTAGGATGTCTTTCCCAATTTTGTAATCGACATTATGTGTCACGCATGCATGGGTGGGAAGGGGGAGGTGTGCAGGGGGTTTCGACATGTGTAGGACGTGCGTCGAAATATGTCATTTGGCATATCTTTGATGTCATGCCCCACTTTATATGCCATATTTCACATTTATTATGGGCTACCGATCTCATGTCTAGTAGTGGGTATCACTTTATGTGGACAAAGTTGACAATATATCGGTGAAGCACAATTTGCAGAGAACACTATCTTCATCTTTCATCTTTAACTTGCCCGTCTTCTGCAGCTCATGCAAATCGTCCAAGCCGCACCCACATTCATTGTGAAGGAATTTTTCACAGCAACCACACCTGAGTACAGAAAACAGAGAATCCGACGGAAAAGACTTGGATTCTCCTTGATCTGTTAGATGAATGCACTTTGGGCCAGCACAACAGTGAGTCAAGGAATCAAGCATGCCTTTATAACATCCTGAGCACAACCCATCTGGTTTGAACCTCTCATAAAGGGTGTGGCATTCCTGTTGCTGATAGCAACCAAGGTGGTATGCCTTGTCATGACACACTGTACATTCTTTGATCGGGGAGGCATTGCCCTGACAGTAAGAACAAACTAGTTCAGTGTTGGAGCGGAATAGCTTGTCATCATTTGTTATATCAGACATCTGAGATAGTGAACCGTCATCACGTGTTCGATCTTTGTATGAAGATTGATTAGGCATTTTGTTTTCATCCAAGTATCCTAAAAGTGGTTTGGACGATGTGGACGTGTTTCGCCTGGCGAAGGATTTATCCCAGAAGATTTGGACATCATGAACAGGCTTGAAGGCACCAGAATCCTTCATCGTTTGGAAGTCACTTAAATGACTACCATTCCCATCATAGCTGTCACTGTCACTGTGGATTATCCTCCTCTTCTTTGGTGGCGGCAATGTGTTTTCCTCCCCTTTCATCGATCTTTTCTTTCCCTTCTTCTTCTTTTGTTTGGCTAAAACCACAAGACCAGGAATTTCTCCCTCTACTGATTCAACCCAATTGGAACATTGCTGGCAGTATCCGCGAAGGGTTCGCTTTACTGATTTGTCGAAGTTGGTTGCCTTGTTGTTTTGGCAAACTACACATACCTTTGACTGCTGCAAAGACCTCAGTAGGTTTCGAAAGGACTTGTCCAAAGTTTTCCATCTTGTAATGTAATTCCTATCTGCGTATTTCAGAAGAGATGAAGGCAACTCTCCCTCCTGCAACTTCTGAACTGTACAAAGCATTTGATGGAATATCAGCCAGTCCACTTTACAAACTGATGTATATTTGCCCCTGTTCGTTGGTATCAGAGGGAATATATTGTAAGGATAACACACCTTGTTTGGCTTGTCGCAGAAAGTTCCTCCCGACTTTGTCTCCAGGAAGTAACAGGAGCTTTCATCGGAGTCATTCTCATTTGCACTGGATCCCTCCCCTTCATCTGATCCCCTCTCTTCAACCCCTTCATTCTCCTGTCGATTAGAGTCACTGGTGTTCCCGACGGTACTCCCTACTTCATCTGATTCATTGGTGTGGTCAACCACTCCCTCTTCTTCCTCTACTTCATCAGATTCATTGGTGCCAACGCCACACTCTGCTTCCTCTTCTTCACCAGATTCATCGATGCCAACGCCACTTTCTTCTTCTTCTACTTCATCAGATTCATCGGTGCCAACGCCACGCTCTTCTTCCTCTACTTCACCGGATTCATTTGTGCCAACGCCACGCTCTTCTTCCTCTACTTCACCGGGTTCATTGGTGCCAACACTTCCCTCTTCCTCTACTTTATCAGATTCAGAGAGGGCATCCCTCCAACTTCTTCCTCTGCATTGTTAGGTAGCACCACAGCCCCACCACCTAGCAAACCGGTAAATGCCCCAATTTTGATTTGAATCTGGGCAGTTGCACTGTCCGCATAATTGTTGTTGCTGTCGTTGTTGAGAGTACGATTGCCCACTCCACTCACATCAGGTAGAACCAGAGACTGGCGATCCTTAGGCCCGTAGGACAGGGACATGAAATGGCTAGAACCTCCGTGACATACTTCCAATTCTTAGCTTTCTCATTGAAATCTTTCCAGATCGAGACATGGTTTTAGCTTTTGCCAAACTCAGAAATGTGGCACGTGATTAGACCATGTGGAAAATTGAAAGACTCAGGGCTGTAACGAACTAGGTTGAATAAGTGTAACCCGTCCCGCCCTGGGATCTATGGTTGTAGCCCCACCGGTGAGGTGACTGATGCAATCTGAGAATACCTTTCTGTTCGTGCCCCCCCTGATACAGTGTCATTGCATACTCTTTGCTGAGCTGCGTTCCGCCTCCCAATGGGACATTAGCCACTCTTTGAAAACAGTTTGAGCCCTGCTGTCAGGTTTATGCAAGGTCATCTGATGGGAAAACACTAAGATAGAATACAGTGACATGTTGCCGAAGGATAGCACAGCTGCACCCGTACAATTTTGTTTCTTGGCATTGGCACTGTTTCAAATTGGCCTTCTCCTTCAGATCATTGCAGAGGTCTCTTTCTGCGGGAGTGAGCACAGGTGATATCCCTCGATGCAACATCCAAGATATACCCTCTTCCACCCCCCTTGGAAGGAGTGTAAGGAAAATCAGGTCATCATCAAGTTCCTGGATGGGATGGGCAAACTTCTTCTTCTGGAAAATGACCTTTTTCCATATAAGCTTACTTTTGAAGACACTTTGTCTGATAAGGAAAAAGCGGAGCGAAGGTATGCCCTAATAGAATCATTTGTTGGAAGGCCAGTTTGTTCGACCTGTGGCACGTCAGAACCGGAACCCTGGAAGAAGTAGCTAAGCAACCTGTCGCATTCTTTCGACACTCTGGAACAGAAAGGAGAAATACGAAGATTACTTCATCTTGGGTGAGTTTACAGCCATCGTCCAAATCTCTCTTGAATAGAGACTCCTTTTTCATGAGAGAAAGGATTTGCGTTCTCCTGAAAAATTGTCAAGATGTCCTCCAATCCATTCATAGTGAAAGGGAAGGGCCTTATCCCCTCCACCCATGCCCCGAAAGTATTCTTCACTTTACTTCGAAATATTCCCCTTGCAATTAGCTTAGGATCCCGGAAACGTTCCACATTGATGTTGCCTTCATTTTTGCTACTTGAAGGAGATGTGTTGGAATCGACTTGCACATAATAGCTTGACAAATGACCTTGACATAAGTATGTTCGATGATGCCGCCAACAACAAGTCCGCCACACTGATATCTTTCGATTTCCCAGTGGCATTCTGGTGCTCCTTCAGTTCAGCTAGCCTGCTTTCACACTCGCGTCCCTCTATGCCCACTCGATGCAACAAACCTCTCACAATATCCACATCAAGTATGCGCTGCTTGCTGTTCTTGTCCTGACTTCGTGTAGATGTTGTTGGATAGGGCAGAGTGCAGGATCTCGTTGTCCCAAATGTACGATGTCCTTTGTTCTATTACATGAAGATTTCTGTAAACCAAAGAATAAAAATCGAGGAGGTTGTGTGGTTGGCCACTATTCTGAGCCCTCTGGCTTTCTAATGATAGATTAATGAAATGTGTGAAAAGCTCTTCATTCAGCCTTGTGGGAATGTACACTGTGACCTTCCTTTCAATTTCCAATGATTTTGAATCGCTGCAGTGAGGCATTCTGTCAAAGTAGTTGTGTCGACCAACTTGTGGCTGTCAGGGAGCTTCTTGAAGGGTTGAATCCACACACTGCATTGTTGACACAAGTCAATCGATGAATGCTATCTGCCACATGCAATCCTTGCCATAGATTCTTGAGAAGTTTAATTGAATGAACGTGGGAGAAACTTCCTGTCTTTCTCTGCCAGCTTCGATTCTAGGCGGTCTAGCTCCCCATAGTTCTGAATTCCTGTTCAAGAATGGCTGGATGAAATTCTTGATGAAGGCTGTGAGGTATCATACTTGTTATCGAGTGGTGCACTGCAAAGAGCACTGAAGAATGCCCTGACAAGATTTGACTTAGTCATACTTTTGTAAGTGTCGTTCCCAGGATCAAGCTTTTCTAGTGCGTGTACCAAAATCTCTTCTGTGAGGGGACAGCAACAGAAGTGCCAGATTCGCTCAATACGAAGTTGTTCGGGAAGTTGACAAAAGGAAAGAATATTCTTCATTGAGGCACTGGTCGCCTGCTGGTCGAAATTTTAATCCAGTCAAGCTTAAGCAGGAAATTTCCATCGAAAACTGACGTTACATTGTTACTCGCGGCGATCTTTCAACAGCTTCATGAACAAGTTGTCTTCTGGATTCAGGCAGGTAAGCCGTGACATGTATATGTATCGTGCGTTCATGGGGCATGCTTCGACTATCAATGAACAAGTCATCCTCCCGTGCTCCCACCAAATTTGGAAACCATTAACATCGTCAAGATGATGGGGTTCATGTTGAAGTCAACCTTTTCGACACTGCCCCTGACAGTACTTTCTTTGACCTTTGGAGCAACAGATGCGGATATTGCAGTAAGAGATCCCTCGGTCTGATGCATATCACGTTGGCCAAGATTTTGAGCAACATCCACCTCAGAGATAGTGTCATGATGCAATGCGCAATGCACACCTTCCTGCTGATTCTGAACAACAAAATCAACCTGAAATTCATTCCCAGCTTCATCATCCTTGTCACCCCCTGTAGCCCCGGGCTCGCCATGATTGGTGGCGTTAAGACTCTTCCGGCATCTCCCCGATTCTGAAGAACACTTCCATCATGAATTGTGTTTTCATTGTGGCCCAAGCTGTTCAACATTTCGGAGTGGGGTAGTGTATTCTTGAGAGTGAAAGGAAGCATATTTATTGGGATCTTCCCCATGGGGACAGATTTTGTCCGTGCCATAAGAAATGATGAGGATATCAAATACTCTTTTGTTGTAACGGATCAAAATTTACGTTCCCTGGTCAGTCATGGCGAGACATCATTCGGTCTGAGATTGATTACTGATATTCTAAGAGGAGTGAACAATTTATGGCTTAAAATTATGGGAAGGTGAGATTAATAATAACTTTAGATTAATTGATTCGATGTCCATTGGAAAGACTTTGAAAGAAATCTGTAAGAGGAGCAATGTCAATTGATTGGCAGGGCGTCGAAAAATGTCATTTGGGAAGTCAACTAGGTAAGACGTAAGGCCATGAGTGCAAAATGCGGACAGGAACCTTACTGTCCGGAAAAGAGGACTCATGTGATTTCGAATATGCTAACCTGCTATGCCATGTCAATTGGATGGGCGTCGAAAAATGTCGCTTTGGGAAGTCTACTAGGTATGATACTAGGCCATTTCATTAGAACGGGCGTCGAAAAATGTCATTTGGGAGGTCAACTAGGTATGACATAAAGTGAAAATGCGGAATAAGACCTGCCTGTCCGAAAAAGTGGACTCATGTGATTTCGAATATGCTAACTTGCTACGCCATGTCAATTGGACGGGCGTCTGGGAAGTCAACAAGGTATGATACTAGGCCATGTCATTTGAGCGGGCGTCGAAAAATGTCATTTGAGAAGTCAACTAAGTAAGGCGTAAGGCCATCGGACAGGAACCTGACTGTCCGTAAAGAGGACTCATGTGATGTCGAATAGGCTAACCTGCTACGCCATGTCAATTGGACGGGCGTCAAAAAATGTCATTTGGGAAATCAACTAGGTATGATACTAGGCCATTTCATTAGAACGGGCGTCGAAAAATGTCATTTGGGAGGCCAAGTAGGTATGACATAAAGAGAAAATGCGGAAAGGAACCTGACTGTCCGAAAAAGTGGACTCATGTGATTTCGAATATGCTAACCTGCTAGGCCATGTCAATGGGACGGGCGTATGGGAAGTCAACAAGGTATGATGCTAGGCCATGTCATTCGAACGGGCGTCGAAAAATGTCATTTGGGAAGTCAACTATGTAAGGCGTAAGGGCATGAGTGCAAAATGCGGACAGGAACATGACTGTCCGTAAAGAGGACTCATGTGATTTCGAATATGCTAACCTGCTACGCCATGTCAATTGGACGGGCGTCGAAAAATGTCATTTGGGAAGTCAACTAGGTATGTCGATGGGCCATGTCATTTGAGCGGGCGTCAAAAAATGTCATTTGGGAAGTCAACTAGGTAAGACGTAAGGCCATGAGTGCAAAATGCGAACAGGAACATGACTGTCCGTAAAGAGGACACATGTGATTTCGAATATGCTAACCAGCTATGCCATGTCATTAAAACGGGCATCAAAAAATGTCATTTGGGAAGTCAACTAGGTAAGGCGTAAGGCCATGAGTGCAAAATGCGGACAGGAACACGACTGTCCGTAAAAGAGAACACATGTGATTTCGAATATGCTAACCACCTATGCCAAGTCATTTGGACGGGCGTCGAAAAATGTCATTTGGGAAGTCAACTAGGTATGATGTAACGCCATGAGTGCAACAATGCCATCAGGAACCTGTCTGTCCGTAAAGAGGACACATTTGAATTTTGTCCACCTCAAAATATGTTCTTTGCATTGGTTTAGCTTTTCGGTTCTCTATCGGTCTGAGATTGATTAATGATATTCTAAGGCAGTGAACAATTCATGGCTGAAAAATTATGGGAAGGTTAGATTAATAACAACATTAGATGCATCAATTTGATGTCAATTGGAAAGTGAATCGAAAGAAATATGTGAAAGAAGCAATGTTAAGTGTGTGGTATCAACGATCTCCTTGAGGAAAGGTCGATTGCACGGGCGACAAAAAATATTATTTGGGAAGTCAAATAGGTATGATGTTAGGCGACGCCAATTGGACGGGCGTCGAAAAATGTCTTTTGATAAGTCAACTAGGTATGATGTAAGGCCATCACGGTGTTTTGGATAACTATGGGCACATGTATGGCACACATCAAATAATAGTAGCACGTGCGTCGAAATAAGTGATTTGAAAATGTCATTTGGACGTCAGTTGGGAATTTGTCTAAGCGAGTTAAAAGATACTGATATCCAGGGCAATCCCTTTTCCTTAAAAATCAGGAAAATTTGGTGCATAGTATACTAGCGTCGAAATATGTTGTTTGAATAAGGTCGATTTGGCGGGCGCCGAAATATGTCGTTTTGTGATTTGTCCAACCATAGTTAAGAGGCTAATGAAATCCAGCGACTTTCTTTTTGCCTAACCTGGTCAGGCATGACCAGACATAATTCTGTCTGAGATAAATAATTAATTATATTGTAAGGCAGTGAACAATTTATGGCTGAAAAAATATGGGAAGGTGAGATTTATAACAACATTATATGCATTGCTTCGATGTTAATTGGAAACAGTTTGAAAGAAATCTGTAAACGGTGCAATGTCAATTCTTTTGTATCAAAGATCTTGTTGAGAAGATGTCAATTGGACGGGCGACAAAAAATGTCATTTGGGAAGTCAACTATGTATGATGTTAGGTTAGGGAATCAGGTGCAAAATAAACCTGCTTCCAAATATGTCATTTGAAAAAGTTTTATTGAATGGGCGCGAAATATGTCGTTTGGTTATTTGTACAAGTTGGTTGGCTTGCGAGAAGATATGTTGTCAATCCCAATTATTTCGTGATTGGTTGGAATCAACAATTAACAAGGATAAATTCTGAGGTGGCTGGGGTGCAAAGTGGATGGGCGTCGATATGTGTTATTTGTCGAATTGTTCAGAAGGGGGATTGTATGTAGGAATCAGTATTATTTTTGTCGATACTAATGGGTACATACCGCTTCACTGTATGTGGAACTCATACCTGAAAAATGGTACTTTGAAGTACTCCTGGGAACAGACATACTAACAAAAAAAAAAAATAAAAATAACAAATAACAAACTAACAAACAAACTAACTAACTAACTAACTAACTAACTAACTAACAAAATAACTTACTAACTAACTAACTAACGAACTAACTAACAAACCAACAAACTAAGAAACTAACAAACTAATAAACTAACTAACTAACTAACTAACAAACTAACAAAATTACAAAAAAAAAAAAAACAAAAAAAAAAAAAACAAAAAAAAAAAAAACAACAAACTAAAAAAAAAAATTAAAAACAAACTGACAAACAAAGAAACGAACAATCAAACTTACTAACTAACAAACTAACTAAAAAACTAACAAACTAATTAACTAATTAACTAACAAACTAACAATCTAACAAACTAACAGACTAACAAACTAACAAACTAACAAACTAACATCCTAGTAAACTAACAAACAAACAAATTAACAAACTAACTAACTAACACACTAATAAACTAACTGACTAACAAACTGACTAACTAACTAACTAACTAACCAACTAACTAACTAACTAACTAACTAACTAACTAACTAACTAACTAACTAACTAACTAACAAACTAACTAACTAACTAACTAACTAACTAACAAACTAACAAACTAACAAACTAACAAACTAACTAACAAACTAACTAACTAACTAACTAACAAACTAACAAACTAATAAACTAACTAACTAATAAACTAACTAACTAACTAACTAACAAACTAACAAAAAAAAACTAACAAACTAACAAACTAACAAACTAACAAACTAACAAACTAACAAACTAACAAACTAACAAACTAACAAACTACAACCAAACAAACTAACAAACTAACAAACTAACAAACTAACAAACTAACTAACAACTAACAAACTAACAAACTAACAAACTAACTAAACTAACTAACTAACTAACTAACTAACTAACTAACTAACTAACTAACTAACTAACTAACTAACTAACTAACTAAACTAACTAACTAACTAACTAACTAACAAACTAACTAACTAACTAACTAACTAACTAACTAACTAACTAACCAACTAACTAACTAACTAACTAACTAACTAACTAACTAACTAACTAACTAACTAACTAACCAACTAACCAACTAACCAACTAACCAACTAACCAACTAACCAACTAACCAACTAACCAACTAACCAACTAACCAACTAACCAACTAACCAACTAACCAACTAACCAACTAACCAACTAACCAACTAACCAACTAACCAACTAACCAACTAATAAACTAACTAACTAATTAACAAACTAACAACCTAACAACCTAACAACCTAACAAACTAACAAACTAACAAACTAACAAATTAACAAATGATCAAACTAACAAACTAACAAACTTTAATCTAACAAACTAACAAACTAACTAAATAACTAACTAACTGACTAACAAAATAATTAACTAACTAACTAACTAACTAACTAACTAACTAACTAACAAACTAACAAACTAACAAACTAATAAACTAACTAACTAACTAACTAACTAACTAACTAAGTAACTAAGTAACTAACTAACTAACTAACTAACTAACTAACTAACTAACTAACTAACTAACTAACAAACTAACTAACTAACTAACTAACTAACTAACAAACGGGAGAAAAAAATTAACATGAGAACAAACAAACAAACAAACAAACAAACAAACAAACAAACAAACAAACAAACAAACAAACAAACAAACAAACAAACAAACAAACAAACAAACAAACAAACAAACAAACAAACAAACAAACAAAAGTACAAACGAACAAACTAAAGTACAAACGGACAAACTAACAAATTATTATCAAAAAAATTAAAAACAAACTGACAAACAAAGAAACAAACAAACAAACTAACTAAGAAAATAACTAACAAACTAACAAACTAACAAACTAATGACCTGACAAACTAACTAACAAACTAACAAACTAACAAACTAACAAACTAACAAACTAATAAACTAACAAACTAACAAACTAACAAACTAACAAACTAACAAACTAACAAACTAACAAACTAACAAACTAACAAACTAACAAACTAACAAACTAACAAACTAACAAACTAACAAACTAACAAACTAACAAACAAACAAACAAACAAACTAACTAACTAACTAACTAACTAACTAACTAACTAACTAACTAACTAACTAACTAACTAACTAACTAACTAACTAACTAACTAACTAACTAACTAACTAACTAACTAACTAACTAACTAACTAACTTACTAACTTACTAACTTACTAACTTACTAACTTACTAACAAACCAACAAACTAACAAACTAACAAACTAATAAACAAACAAACTAACTAACTAACAAACTTAGAAACGGCAGAAAAAAATTAACATGAGAACAAACAAACAAACAAAAGTACAAACGATCAACTTAAAGTACAAACGGATAAACTAACAAATTACTAACAAAAAATTGAAAAACAAACTGACAAACAAATAAAAACAAACAAACATGGTTATGAAGACATCACCTTCAATGCGGATACTGAAGTTGGAGTTAACTCATTTGTGCATGAAACATAATCACTGAACCATCATTACTCACCGTACCTTATCAGAACCCATTTAAGTTTAAGCCAGTGCGAAAATGGTATCTAGAATGGTACCCTATTGTGAGTTGGTATCTATGATGGCTCCCTTGTGTGAGTTGGTATCCAGTATGGTACCTCTAGTGTGAGTTGGTATCTGGAATTGCTTCCTTGGTGCACCCTAGATGGTTTTTGTACGCATTGGCATATAATTAAGAGTCATTATGACGTATTATTTATAAATTTAGCTTAACTTGATACTAGTTTACGAGAATGTTCTTGTGTAATGACATGATATCTCTTAATATGCCGGAAAATAGTCCTATATATAAGAATATTACGATATATATACGAAATTACTTTATGTAATTTCCTAATTCACGAGAAAATAGTACATATAATACCAACTTACGAGAAAATGAATCCTAGTGTGTATTCATATCATGTCCAGTAATTGATTTTAAAACTTAATGAGGCATGTGTGGGACTTAGTAGGTGATGAGTATAATTACCTGTATATGTATTATTATATTGACATAAATCTCTCCGTCGACAGCGAGTTCTCTTCACAGCCATAAAACAACCAACAAAGAATTAATTCCCTCCCCACCATGGGGAATTGGATTGCCGCGTTCGTGACGGCGAACGGCCTGGGGTACAGAGCTGTCGAGTCGGAGAACGGGGGTGTCGACAGCGTAGTTTGGGAAGGAATGCCTAGCGGTATGCTTTCCCCCGTCGTTGACGCCCCTGAACTCGAAACTCGTCACTCACCATACCCCCCGCCGCCGTCTCCGCTGAATGCTCCATTGCAGTCTTCGCCGCCGCCACCTTCACCGTTGCCGCTGAATCCTCATTTACGGCCCTCGCCGTCGTCGTTGTCGCCTTGTCGACCGTCTCTGCCGTCGCCGCCGTCGTCGTCGCCGCCGTCACACTCTTTTTCGCCCCTTAAGTCGCCACCGTCTCCGCCGCCGCCACCGCCTCCGTCGTCGACGCCGTCTCCCCCGTCTCCGTCGTTGTTGTCGCCCCTGAATCATCCGCTACCGCCGCAGCACCCGTCGGTGTCGTCGCCTGGGAATACTCCGTTCCCGTCACCGTCGCCTTTGTCCCAGCCGCCGTCACGCTCGACGTCACCTCCACCGTCCTCCGCCGCCACCGCCGTAACTGGCGCTGCCGCTGACGCTTCTGTTGCATCAGTCGCCCCAGCAGCCCCTTTGTTCTCCGGAGACTTTGGGCGCTCCATTTCATGGAACCCCCCGGCCGCCATCGAATATTCCTATCCCTCGCGACGGAGATTCGTCTTTGGAGGCTGTGGTTGGGCCGTCACCACCGCCGTCTTATCCTCCGCCGCTGTCTCTGTCGCCGCCGTCTTATCCTCTGCCGCCATCGACGTCACCGCCTCCGCCGCACCAATCCTCCCCCGCACTGCCAGATCTTCTACCGCCGTCGCGCGCTCCGTTTCACGAACACCCCCGCCCATCATCGAATATTCCTATCACTCGTGACGGGAATTTGACTTGGTGGACGCGGTTTTGCTGAACCCACCGCCGTTTCCTCCCCCGCCGTCTCCATCGCCACCGGTTTTTTATCCCCCGTCTTCTTCGACGCCCTCGCCTTTGCTTCTGTCGAATGTTCATCTCCCTCGGGTAGGATGTTCGACACCTTTTTCTCCCTCGCCTGAGCCATTCTCCCGCGTCTTATTCTTGTGTGGGGGGCTCCTCTTCCGCGGCCTGTTTATCTGCCACCCGTGTCATCGAAGAATCCACCACACAATTGGTCTCCTCCCCTCGCCAAGCTACGTCATTTACTACATTTTTTTGGTAATCAGTTGAACTTGACAATAAACCAGAGTAATGCTGAGGAGTTTTGGGGTGCAAAGCTGAATTCTGAGTAGGATATTTGTTCCTGCACTTGTTGTTGCTTGATGGTTTCAATGGAGAATAAATTAAAAACAATCCAGAACTGGAAACTACAAGAACTGGTTGTGAAACATTAATAAACAGCAATGAATAAACTGATTGTATTACTGTTACATGTGTAATATATAATAATGATAATTAAGTTTGTTTGTTTCATACCAAGACGAACAAAATGTGGTTGTGAAACAGCTATGAAACATAAATAAATAACAAACAATGTAATTGGTGTTATTACTGATACATCTGTACTCAAGTTATAATTATAATAATTAAGTCTCTTTGAGGGACGCGATGGCTGAAGGTTTCATTGCGTGTTCCCCAAAAATATCAACGTAGACGGGGAGGGTACAATGGGAGTGACGACGGAGATCAACAACAGCGCAATTCCACGACGAGTGGGGGAATTATTTGGAGGCGGTGGCGGCGGCAGCGCGAGACATGGCGGCGAGAGACAAGATTTGATATCACTGGGGAGGGCGAGGAGGGACAGGCATTCGGGTGGCATTTAAAGAACTTAGTGCATTATTGTTGACGGTGTGTATGGTGGAAACGGTGTGCTATGGTGTAAGTTGACGACCACTTGTAGCGGTCTGCAGCCAATAATGTGCTTATTGTGGTATGGTTGTGTTATAATAATGTGATTAACTACAAATCACTTGAAAAATTGTCAAGTGGTCAAGATGAGCACACATACATTTCTACATACTGGTCAAGATGAGCCGGTTGGTCAAGAAGAGCTAGTGTTTAGTACGTGATGTTGCGGTCTGTATGTATAATTTACTAGCTCTTCTTGACCGGGACGGCCACTTACTATAGGAATAATACAAAAGTTATGGTGCACTAGATGCACCATAAGAGATTTCAAGGATTTGGTCAAAGTGTGTGGTGCATCTAGTGCACCGCAACTGGGGGTGGGGATATGGGTCGGGGGTCTGGTGCAAATGCTTCTTCTTCAAAATCACGGTTGATCGTCATGCTTCACGAAAAAAATTATGACCATCTTTTCCTGTTTTCCTGTTACACTGGCAAAAACTTTTCAATTAACAAAAATAATTGCGACAACATAGTGTCATCTCACTCCAGACATAAATGGGAGTGAGGAAGAGCTCAAACAGGGCTGTCAATGTTAAAGCAGAAGTTGAACATACCACTCTCATGTGGTATGCTGTGACAGCTTGAAACTGCTGCTGTATGCAGATGCTCTCATAAACTCTACTTTAACCAGTGAAAATATGTTTCAGGCTATAATTTCAATAGATTCTTTTGTTAAAATATATTATTTTAATTCCTGCTCTTCTATTGATTCATATTTGTAATGAAAAGGCTCATTGTCTGTAGCGTGAAACAATTTTGTCCAGTCGTCAAGCCACACCCATATCATCCACTCTCCTACTCTCATTTCCTCAACAAATTGCAGATATCAATTCTAATACCCATCTTATTGCAACCACAAAATCATTTCCAGCAGCAAGAACCCTCCATGGCGGCTCGACCCAATCAAATTCTACAATATTGCGGTTGATTGTTGAGTCTTGTATGTGCTGGTACCAAAATCAATAGGCAGGCAACCTAGCCCACCGAGACCGAGGCGAGCACAACACAAAGAGCAATACGGAAAATAAGTTAATGATTTATGGGGAATATTGGCAGGGGATTTGATTAAAAAATGGACTTACCTTCATCAAAATCCCATCTTTCCCCCTCTCGGGCATGATGGTCACCGTGTAACAAAAATTGCATGGTAGAAAAGGTGCAATTTCTCTGGAAATTCAGCGAATCTGACCAAGCCAAGCGGCAGGATGGTCGTGGGTGATGTTGCGGTGAGGGCGATTGTGGCGGCCCCGGTGTTGCAACGGTATTTGCCATGATCAAGGTGTTGCTGCGGCGGCAGCGGAAATCGTCATGGTGTAGAAAATTTTATGGTACGTATAATCTGGTATGTTTTATACGGCAGCCGATGTAACGCGACAGTACTATTGTACTGTTGAACTAGTAGTCACGAGTAGTCACCTGGAGGTAGTAACATGGTCGTAACCTCACGATTTTGGCTGTCGTACTTACGACTAACTGACGACTTTGGTTGTCGTAACTGGGTCGTCACGACGACTTTGGATGTCGTAGCATGGTCGTCACTGACGACTTTGGTTGTCGTAACAGGGTCGTCAGTGACGACTTTCGAGGTAGTAACACGGTCGAAAGTTCGTATAAATAACGACTCAGCGCTCTTCAAGTGGTCGTAAGTCGTCACTTTTGGTGTCCGAGTCATCACATGTCGTAAGTTTCAGTCACGCAAGTCGCTAGTGTCTTCAACTTTTATCGCCAAAATGTTCTTTTTTTTGCGAGTTGCCTGTCTTGCTGCCTTTGGGTTGGGTTTTCTTATTATATGTCTCCCGTGTTTTTCGTGGGAAAACCCGGGGGGGTTTCCCAAGGGATATTGAATGGTTTTAAAAAAAAAGGGGGTTTGGCGCCTTTTTTGTTTTGGGGGTTTTAAAAGGCGGGTTATTTTCGCCCCCAACAGTTTCGTTCTTCTATGGGGTTGTGGAATTCCTAGTCATTGGCATGTACTGCATGGCAGCTAGGAAAGTTGGATGGAATAAGGCTGTTTGCAGCCCTGGGGTCTATTTTTCGGGGTCTATATTTGAGATGGGTTATGATCCCATTTTTCTGAGAATAAAAAATAGACCCTCGTGATGGCCGTGGAGCCCTAAGATCTAAATTTTTTGATCGCAGGGTCTATTTCACGGAGACCATTTCCGAATAAATTAAAATGAGACGTACACACTGGGAACCGAACGCATGAACTTTGGTTTTTCAGTTTTACGATTAACCAACTGAGCCAGCAGACCAAAGTTTCCGCGGAATCGGAGAAGGGCTGGTGAAGCTATTCGTGGAAATCAACGGGAGGAACTCATACAATTAAAAATATAGACCCCATAAAAAAATAGACCCCGGTCGACCTTCGAAAAATTGAAATATAGACCCCGGGTCTATATTCGGTAAATGAGGATGAGGGAAACAGTGAAATAAAGAAAGAAACATGAAAAATATGTTTTGTTTTAGAGAAGGAAGCATACACATTTTTTACCTACACTCCACAATAAAAACGTAGAAAATGATATGTCTTGTAAGGAGGTGTGCGATTCGTGCAGGAGTGAAATTTTCAATAATTTTAATATATAAGCCAATTATAGCCTATAATATAGCCTATAATATAGCCTATAATATAGCTTATTTCTCGAAAATAGCTTATTAAATAGCTTATTTTCGAGAAATAGGCTATTTTCGAGCTCTACTGCACAAATTACTATTCCTACGTGACTAGTGCTGCTATTTTCGAGCAATAGGCTATTTTCGAGATATAGGTTATCTGCGAGAAATAGGCTATTTTCGAATTTCGAAAATAGGCTATTTCTCGAGCATAGCCGTTTTCTCAAAAATAGCTTATTTGTTTAAAATACCCTATTTCCCGAACAGTTATTATTTTTGACAGCTTGTCGCCAATAGTATCTGGTACTGCTTTATATTGCCTCTACTATGGACGTCATTTTCACTTCTCGCGGGATTGCAAAAAAATTAGTGTATAGCATGGTGTTGTTGTTAGGTATTGTACCGTACACCATATAAACACGAGAAGCACCTACAGCACACACACTCAATTATTAGTTTCCCTCAACCTCAATATAGACCCCGGGTTGATAAAAAAAAGTCAGGGGTCTATTTTTTTATAGACCCCGGAGCGTATATGTTAGGCCAAAAGCTTGACAAAGTTCCATTGCTAAGCATTCGCAAAGTCCACTTTGCAAATCCTCGTCAATAAAAACTTTGCGGAGGATTTGTAAAACCCCTAGGAATACGTAGAAACCATTCTTTGTCCACAGCCTAATTAGTTTTAAATAGTGTGAATTAATCGTGTTTGGTAGCATTTGGTATTATTTTTGGCGCCAAAACGCATCCAACTGTCAGAATTGTTCTATGTATCAAGTCCTCGTGTAGCACAAGATCTTTCTGTGTTCTCGATTTTATGTGGTGTCAAGTAACATGACGACTTCGCTGCTCAAGTAAGATTCCTTAGCAATCGCACTACAGAAGCATTTAGCAATGATTGCTGAGGAATATCAATCCGGAACATGGCGTATTCCATTACAATTGCTTGAGAATTACACAAAGATATCCTGAGCTACTCAATTACGATTGCTAAAGAATTACATTTACGTTACGGTACTCATTGCAATTCCTAGGAATCGAACTCAAGTTGACATCGAATAGGTAATATATTGATGCTTACAGCTATACAAAATGAATCGTGATGTCAGTTCAAATTGACACCATTCTTCTGTCTTTGCCTGTGCGTTGGATGCCAATCGTTCGTGATGTTCTCAAATTGATGCCAAACTAGAAAAAATTGCTGAAATCCCTAACTTAAACCTCAGTTGTCAGGAATTGCAAAATGGCTATTTTACAAATCCTCGCAAAGTTTTTATCGACGAGGATTCGCAAAGTGGACTTTGCGAATGCTTTGCAATGGAACTCTGTCAAGCTTTTGGCCTAACATATAGACCCCGGCAAGACAGGCAACTTTGCCACGTGGAAGTTTTTGGCGAGCCAAACTGACGACAAGTGACGACTTTTGCATTTTTTTTACTAAACTGACGACTTTCACGACCATCTGACCACCCTGACGACTGCTTGTGACGACATTTTGACGACCTGACGACTTTTGGTGAAGACTTTTGACGACCCTGACGACTTTTGGTGACGACCTTTGATGACCCTTGTCACGACTTATCGGTTCCCTTGTGACGACCCTTCTGACGACTCTGGCGACCCACTTGACGACTTCACGACCTTCCACAAATATCTACGTATCTGATAATCCTGTGCGTCAGAGCAAGTGACAAACAGTACGACTTGGTGGCGACCACGTCGACAAACGACCCTAACTGGCGACCCAAGAGATCTTCTTTGGCGACCCATGTGACTCCACCTGGCGACCCCTGACGACCCAAGTGACGACTCAAAGAACGACCCGGCGACCCTGGCGACTTTAGTGACGACCCCTGGCGACTTTAGTGGCGACCGTTGGCGACCGTCAAAATCTCTTGACGACATCTGACGACTCCTTCTAGCGATACTTATCGCCAAAGTTGAAAACTGCCTGTCTTGCAGGGCTGCACGCGATTTTTCGCCGATCGGGGTCTATATAGGGATCATAACCCAATACAAAAAAATAGACCCCAGGGCTGCAGAGGGTCTAAAAGGCACCTCCGGATGAACCATTTTGGAGAGTTATCACATGTTCGTATGAGGTGGTAGTTGCAGAACAATTGGAAAAGGATTATGAAATGAATGAAGCGCAACTTTTAGGTGTAGATTTCGGAAGAAAAATAGAGCAGCCAAGTCTTGACAAGGAAGGAACTGTCGATTATATTATGTATTTTGCCCATGATCCTGCAAAGTCATATGTGTAGGAAAACAACCGAATGTCCTCGACTTGACTAACCAATTGGGCTCTGGGCTGAATGCCTTTGATTAGAAAAGGGATGCGGTGATATCAACAGGCAGAAGAGGGTCAAAGAAAGACTGGTATTACGATATTACATTAGATAATGAGTTCCTCAAATCCTTGGGGTACAGCGTCGAAGATTAAACCGAGAAAATTATTTGAAAGATCAGTGAAGAATAATGCGAGGATGTGCATGATCAGAGGCATAGTTTCGATTGATGTAATATTTTTTCGTGTGCCAGTGTAACATTTATCAATATAACGTTGAACCATGACTAGTTTAGATGAAACTGTGGATTGCTTTTGAGACGTCGTATGCGTTTTGGTATTATTATTATGATTGTATGTGAAATCCAACAAGTGGCACGATATTCCCGCGGGAACAAAAAAAACGTAAACGAACTTTATTTCGGCGGTTTTCACTCATCGATGGTCGAATGCAATCAACGGAGCATTTCAATCGAGTTTCATTTCGACAACTTCACAACGACTTCGATAGATCGATTTTAGTCGTTCGCGAGATCCAACGTCGATAATGAACACCACAAGCTTCCTTCTCCTTTGCTGCATCCTCTTCTTGAATCAATTCCACGCAATTCAAGCTGGAGTCCTCACTTGTGCCGCCGGAATAGCATACTATGGAACTTGTCAAACTGCCTGTAACGCTGGGTATGTCTCGTGTTTGGCAGCTGCTGGAGTGGTAGCCGGTACGACTGGTCCAGTTGGATGGTGGGCATGGTTGACGTCCGCTCCCGCGGGTTGCAGTGCTATCCAAGGAACTTGTATGGCTACCTGTGCTGTTACGGCGGCAGGAATGTGTGCGGCTCCAGCTCCTTAACGTATTCTTGATCATTCGGAAGCATAGTTGGAATCGACATGTAACCAATAATCTAAAGAGGATCACTTCAACCATGAATCTTATCTAATTCGGTCTATCGTGCTGAGATTTGAAACCAGAAATCACATCGGCTATTGTCTTTCTCACTTCGGCTCGATCGGTTATGTCCCGTTCACCCAATCAGTTAGCACCTAGAAGCATTGTATGCTAAAGACAAGTCAAGTCATTGATTGTCCCACGTTCGAGGCATTATCAATCACTTTCCTTATCGAAAGTGGCGCATCGCCTCGTCATAATGCGAGAGATGAAACCTTCCAAAGACTGAAATCATATGGTGCCACAACACTGCCAATGGCTTCTCAACGGAATCATCAATCCCAATCGACAAAGAGCTAATTTAGCGCAAAACACGACATGTGATATGATGTACATCATCACTTTGTCGGTTAGTACTGTGAATCACCCCAGTGGATATCGGCTTGTGGCTCGGTAGTGCTTGTAGGAAAGTGGCAGACCGGAGGATTGGATGATGGCTATATGAATGCCGGCAGACTCTGGCAGGGGCGAGTTTGTTACTAATTTTGATGGAATGCGTTGTTGACTTCTCGTGCTGTTTTGAGATGGCTTTGATCTGCTTTGGTGTACTTTTCGATTAGATCAGTCAGGCACACATCGGTATCTCCTACATGCATACGTAAAAATTATTATATCTACACGAAGGAATTAATTAATTCCACCGTTTCCGCCACCACAACACCCCACCAAACTTCCCTGCACCCTCTCTACCTCATTCCACTCGCGTTCATATTCCAGATCACTTCCTCTTCCGGTTTTTGGTTTCACCGGCGGTCGGCCAAGATCGACACCCTCACCATGACGGCACCATCAACGCCAAACACACACATCAAACATCACGCCCGTACCTCCTTACTAACTCCTCAGCACGCACTTAGCAATTCCTGCCTCTCGACAATCTACGAGCGCGCAGTCACCATATTAAACCTGCGCACACACAGCTCAACACGGACCTCGTCCATCCATTCTACAAACCACAAGACAGACCATCCCACTTTCGACAGCACAAACTCATCACTGGCGCGACATCCCGTCCATCACGCCTCCCGACCCCCTCCAAAGCCCAACTTCCTCACAATACCACCTCACTCTCACGACAATCGCACCACACCCCTTCCCACGCAACCTCTCCAAGTCAACATGCTTTATCCCTCCCGCTCCCAAGCAGCTCAACTTCGAACCCGCTCGGCTTCGAAAGCCCCTGTTCTACCTAGCACCAATCCTACGAACTTGCCTCCATTACAACCAGACCCATCACCCCAACCTTCAAATGAGGCTCAATCCCCTGACTTTCTAATCCCAATGGACACCTCTCAGTCCCCTCCCCCTCCACCATCACGGGACGAATCAACCGACATCAACAACATCCTCCACGGCATCAACAATCCACTTCTCCTGGACAATACCACACATCCCAACAATAAGGAACCATCACCATCGAACTCGCCCGCCAAGAAGAAGTCCAAACCCTCCTCCCCAGACAAAAACTCAGATACTAAGGGGAACCACTCTTCTCAAAAGAAAAAGACGAAAAAGCGCTCCAACTCACCAGCCCCAACCTCCGTGCTTAAACCAAGTAAATACTCGGGCTCCTCCAAATCCAAAAACAACACCCCTCCTCCGCCTCCTCACGTACATAAACATCAAAACGTGCTCATCGAAATCTCTATAGACTTTTCGAAAGACAGTCTATTGCAATTCGACGGCGACAACGGGAAGAAAACAGCCTATGCAATCCAACAATTACTCATCAACTTAAAGATCGCTGACAAGCTTGCCACCCTGAACCCCACCGAAGATGACTCCGACGACCCCACCCTAGGTGGCCAATCCTCCACACCAGCACCCACCAACATGATGGCCCTCAGCAACTACATCAAAGGCCTAAACCCTCGCTCCTTCCAAACCAATGGAAAAGCCACTCAGGATAACCAGGAATCAACTCCCTCCTCTAGACACCCGGCTCTCGCATACGGAGTGATATCCCTTTCGTGCAACAAAGATCCCGTTCTCTTCGTCAATCAAATCTCCTACGAATGGGCTCGGTTTGGAAATCAGATGAAGATAAAGGAACTTCAAGCAATCGAAACGATTACTCCTTATGCCATCTATTTTGTATACGCACTCACTCATCATCAAACACTGATCGACGAGCAACGGGACATTTTCAAGCTCGCCCAACAGAAGAAGAACGAAGAAGACTACTTCCTTGATCACGACCTTCCCATCAACTGGGGATATAAACCACTTCCATTATGCAGCCTCCGCTCCAACGTCCCATGAATCCCCAAGCATTCGGAACCCGTCAACATGTCCAGACTACCGTCCAATATCCAGACATGCCGGAGAGTTCTACACTTGGAAATCGACAAGAAGGACCACGAACTTGTCTCCCACTTGGTCAAGTACGCCAAGAAAAGCGGCCTCTACAATCAATGGTGGGGCTCACACACTCACCCCACGGAGGGCGTTGATTGGCAATCTCCTCCAGGTGACATCAAGAGAGCTGCCAAATTCGCGGTGAAGACAACAAACTATAATGCTAGTATGACTAGCATCGATGTCTTCGGCTTCCTTGACCTCAATGAAGTGATCCATGCCACAAAACCCGACGGATCCATCATCAGGACATTTACCGGCCGCGAATGTCTAACTGCTCTGTTCAAATTCCAAAACTCTTCATCTCTAATCGCCAAGGTCCACCAACAGGTCCCACTTGGATCTGTATCCCTAGTCGACCCCAACATCCCAGAAGGGGAAAAATTAATCACAGGTCTCGCCAAACAGATCGCTGCCTTCTCGATAGGCCATCTCTCTGACCAAAAGGTCGACGGCTCCTTCATCCAGAAATTCCTAAAAACGTTTGTGGATCTACAACTGATCCACGAAGCCTTACAATGTGAATGGGACTCAGAAATCCAAACTCTCCTCACCCCCAATGAATTAGCAGCCGATTCAGCAACCATGGACTTAGAAGAACAAGGATGGTGGCGCGACGTCGTTGTTCAATACGAGACAAAGAAAGGCCTCGGCAAACGCTCCTACGCTGCCCCCCAAGCTCTATTCGATCTAGATGGCTCACAGTCTATTAAAACCATGCATGAAGCCAACGACAATTCAAGTGGAGAGCACTCCCAAGAATCCTCCAAACGGGTCCGGATATCGAAGGAGAATACTCACAATGAAACAACTAGGACCGACAACTCAGAGAGTAGTGTCGTATCCGACGAGGGCCTCGGCAGCAAGCAGTCGGGACACACGCCCACAAGTGATGGAGTACGGATGGATCAAGAGAGCGAGGATTCGGACCAAAGAGTAGAGGAAATCTCCTCTACTGCGTCCACAGCTAGTGCTGCCGATCCCGCTGACGATCTATCCGGAACGTCCGGATAGTTGCCAGATCGACCGGGTCCATGACTACGGGATGCCCGGCCAGGGGTGCCGCTAGTAGTCTGTCAAATCCCTCCAGCGGCAGGAGGTCCCAGCGCAGAGCGCACAATTTTCGTCACAATACCCGCACTGGCAGAGCCATCACAATTTTAGAACAATCAGGGGTCACAAGAATTCTCCAGCATCGAGGCAGGCTCAACCTCCTCTCTCACACTTCAACACTCAACGCCTTAGAGAAACAAGCACTTTGTTTCGCCAATCGACATTTAACCCCAAATCAGCAAGACAAGGCCTTAATCCAATCGGCCCTCTCTAACTCTCCGCTCCAAATTGACTCCAATACTACAGACAATCATCCTTTCAAGATGACGAAGAGGTATCTCGCCTCCTCTCCGACAATCAGGCATTACTTCAACCAATCGGTATAGCCCCCAGTCCCAAAGGAGAAGGAGTCACTCAACTGTTTTACAAAAACCTCAACGGTATCTTACCCTCCCTATCAAACAATCACAAAATACAGAAAGCTATGGGGATCATAGACGACATGGAAGTCAATGTTTTTGCCTTCAACGAACACAAAATCAATTTCGCCCACAAGGACAACCGCCGTCAAGGACTCGCAAAACTCTTTAATGGAGGCGAGACTCTCACAGGTGCCACCTGCGGCAACCTAAAACACCCTATTGCCAAATCACTTGGAAAGCGGATGGAAGGCGGCACAGGAATGGTCGCATACGGGGAATTGGCAAGCCTACTCAATCCTGACCTTTCTGGGATGGACTCCACTGGCCTCGCCAGATAGTCCTATATGACCTTCGCAGGAAAAGAAGGATTCGCTACCACCATCATAGTGGGGTACAACCCATGCAGGACCTCCCCCTCTCAACTCTCCATGTCCTACCAGCTCCAACGTGCATACTCTACTCTGGTCAAAACAGACACGTCATGACCTCGACGCCGGTTTCAAGAAGATCTCATAAACCTCCTGGTAACTTGGCGAGAAGAAGGTCGTCAGATTATCATCTGCCTCGATGCAAACGACCACGTCTACACAGGAGCACTTGGTTGAGCACTTGTATCCCACCCATACCTCGATCTCCAGGAGGCAACCTTGGCGTCCACTGGCTCACCACTCTCTGCCACACACTTCCGTGGGTCCAAACCCATAGACGCCATATGGACCACTCCGGATAACGAGATATCCAACATTTGCGCCATGCCAATTGGATATGGGGTCGGCAATCACAGATCCTTCTTCTTGGACATTAGCACCTGCTTGATTGTTGGACTCAGCCCACAACCAGTGAAACGGCCATCTGCCTGAAGACTCAACACCAAAATCCCGAACTGCTCCACGAACTACATTTCCCTCCTCGAATCTCAACTCACACACCATTAAATAATCCCAAAACTGAGCAAGTTATGCCAACAACCCCTGCCAACAGAAACACTGCAAACAGGCCTAGATTCCATCGACCGGACTGTCTCACAACTAATGCACCATGCAGAAAAAGCCTGCCCCAAACTCAGGTCAGGCCGCATCCCTTTCTCCCCTGAGGCCTCCCTATGGATGAAACGTACTCTCTGTTATCGCTCTCTACTCAGGTACTGGTCCTGCAAGATCAAAATAAATATGGACCACTCGGATAACGAGATATCCAACATTTGCGCCATGCCAATTGGATATGGGGTCGGCAATCACAGATCCTTCTTCTTGGACATTAGCACCCGCTGATTGTTGGACTCAGCCCACAACCAGTGAAACGGCCATCTGCCTGAAGACTCAACACCAAAATCCCGAACTGCTCGCGAACTACATTTCCCTCCTCGAATCTAAACTCACACGCCATTAAATAATCCCAAAACTGAGCAAGTTATGCCAACAACCCCTGCCAACAGAAACACTGCAAACAGGCCTAGATTCCATCGACCGGACTGTCTCACAACTAATGCACCATGCAGAAAAAGCCTGCCCCAAACTCAGGTCAGGCCGCATCCCTTTCTCCCCTGAGGCCTCCCTATGGATGAAACGTACTCTCTGTTATCGCTCTCTACTCAGGTACTGGTCCTGCAAGATCAAAAATAAATATGGACCACTCCGGATAACGAGATATCCAACATTTGCGCCATGCCAATTGGATATGGGGTCGGCAATCACAGATCCTTCTTCTTGGACATTAGCACCCGCTTGATTGTTGGACTCAGCCCACAACCAGTGAAACGGCCATCTGCCTGAAGACTCAACACCAAAATCCCGAACTGCTCCGCGAACTACATTTCCCTCCTCGAATCTCAACTCACACGCCATTAAATAATCCCAAAACTGAGCAAGTTATGCCAACAACCCCTGCCAACAGAAACACTGCAAACAGGCCTAGATTCCATCGACCAGACTGTCTCACAACTAATGCACCATGCAGAAAAAGCCTGCCCCAAACTCAGGTCAGGCCGCATCCCTTTCTCCCCTGAGGCCTCCCTATGGATGAAACGTACTCTCTGTTATCGCTCTCTACTCAGGTACTGGTCTGGCAAGATCAAAAATAAAGGGAATTTGCGCCGCCAAGCTCTCCGGTGTCGAATCAACGACCCATTCTCACTTTCAATCCAAACTCTGTCTGATCGCCTCTCAGAATGTAAACAGCGGTGCAGGTACTTCTTCAAATACGGTCAACGACACAGGCGTGCCCATCTCACCCATCGCCTACAAGCCGCCAGAGACAAACAGGACGACGACACAGCACGCCGAATCCTACAGATCATAAAAGGCGAACGCAACCGCGCCTTCTGGAGATGACTAAACTGGGCCATCGGCAAACGCCAAGGATGCAGTGTCTGAGCTATCCAAGTGGAGGATCAAGACGGATCGGTGACTGAATACAACACGCAGGCAGAAGTACAACATATGATTTGGGACAAGATTCACAGGGAGAGATATCATCTGGCAGAGGAGGCCCCTATTTGTCAAGGACACTTACGTGGGGAATTCGGTAACACCGCCAACACCCCCGCGGGCGAAGCAGTCTTAAACGGTACCTATTCCCCACTTCCGGGCACACACGATGGCACCCAACTCCTCTTCCAAGCTATTGGTCAAATTCGCAAACTCATTCCTCCGAACTCGGTCGAACAGATCATCACAAGACAAGACTGGCAATACAGCTGGAAACATAAACAAGAATCGACCTCTTCCTCTCAGTCGGGGATTCATTTTGGGCACTATGTCTCCGGGGCAGACTCAGACATGATCTCTGATGTCCACGCCCTGAAGACATCAATCACCATACACTATGGCATTGCACTCTCCCGCTGGAAGTCAGGCCTTTGTGTGATGATAGAAAAATCCCCCGGCGTCAAACTAATCTCCAAACTACGGGCCATCCTCCTCATGGAGGCTGACGTCAACGCAGCAAACAAGATAGTTTTTGGGCAACGCATGATGTGCTCATGCCTGATGAAATCTTTAGCGAAAAACAACGAATGGCGGAGGATGGCATATTATCAAAAACATTATTTTATGACATCTCTCGGCAACTCAAAGCTCCGGCTGCACTGGCATCAGTGGATGCAGCCAATTGCTATGACTGCGTTGCACACGCAATTGCCTCCTTAGTATTCAGGGCAGTCGGCGCACAACTCCCCATGACCTTAACCATGCTCACGGCTGTCCAACAAATGCAATTCTTCCTCCGCACCGCCTTCGGCGACTTGGACAACGCCATTGGTTCCCGGATCCATTTGCGCACTCAAGGCTTTATGCAAGGAAATGGTGCTTCACCGGCAGGGTGGACAGTAGTGTCAATAGCGATACAACATGACCATACAAATCAAGGTCACGGAGCCTCCTTCCTGTGTCCCGTCAGTGGAAAACGTCAAGATCTAGCCTGCATACTGTATGTCGACGACACTGATCTCCTACATCTTTGTCAGGACGAAAACGACACAATATACGACGCCCACAAAGCCTTACAATGCAGTGTGTCCAGCTGGGGAAACCTTTTGATTGCCACCGGTGGCGCACTCAAACCCCAAAAATGCTTCTACTACCTTATAGGTTATGACTTGGATTCTAACGGCACGTGGGAATACTCCCCCCACTCTTCCACAGAGGCACTTGGTATCACAGTACCCCAACCAGACAGCTCCTCAGCAGACATCGTACAACTCTCTACAAAGTCCCAAAGCACCACATTGGGAGGGACCCTAGCCCCCTGTAATCTTAACTCCCCGCTGGACGCCATGTCTGATAAAGCGTTAGCCTGGGCAAACCAAGCCAAGACCTCAGGCTTGGGCCCTCGAGACTTCCACATCAGCGTCGCAAGAAAGTTTTGGCCGAAGGTAAAGTATGGCCTCTGCTCCAATACCGCCTCTCTTCAAGACCTCATCTTGGCCATGCACCGCCTATATTACCGTATGGCCCCTATCGGTGGACTCATCAGATCCGCCCGCTGGGAATTAAGATTCCTCGACACCGGGTTTTATGGCCTAGGTTTCCCCCACTGGGGAATAGAAGCACTGGTCGAGGCTTACAGGAAGTTTTACACCCATTATGGGACCACCACCGTCGTCGGGACCCAACTACAGATGTCAATTGAACTCCTGATCTGCAAAATCGGTGTTTCCTCCCAGCCATTCACCTTAGACTATAGCAAATTCGGTTGCTTCGCCACAGATGGCTTCTGTAAACGACTATGGGAAAAAGTCAGCCATTTCCACTTCCACCTTCTTATAGACAACAACCTGTTTCCCCTCCCTCGAGAAAAAGATAGATGGATTATGGCAGCCTTTGAGGACGTTGGATACTCTCAGGAAGAAAGGATCACCTTAAACACAGTACGCCTGCACCAACACGTGTTATATGAATCCGATGTGTTTGCAGCTGATGGCAGATCGATCAACTCACAATACCTCCGCCCCCGCCTGCCATCGTGCAAATGGTCTAAATATTGCTTTGGGAAACAATGCCCTTCTCCATCTGCATTTACTCTTTGGAACGAAGCACTCTCCCAACTTGCACCGGGTGGAAGACGAAACCCCAAACTAGGAAAATTCCTACACCTTCCCCACACCCTCTGCTGGAGTCGATTTGACGATCAAGAAGACGCAATCCTTCAACAAACTCAACAGGGGTGGGAAATCTTCCGCCGACACGGTACATCCCGACGAGCCCGGACTGCCCCATACACAAGCGACGGCATAATCGACCACATCCCTCCCCATCTACCACTATGCTCAATCAAAGAATCGCCAGAAGAGGGACTCATCCTCCTATCTCACACTCCCTACTCACCCGCCGAAGCAGCCCCCACCCACTTCCACGACTTTCTCATGAGTTGGTCAGGAACTCAATGGTGGGACGAACTCAGATACTCAGGAGATGGCACCTGGCTCTACCAAGCGGCAAAATAGGGTACCCTGATCTGCGTCTCGGACGGACCATTCATCAAGGAACTCCATCCAGATGTCTGCTCAGCTGCTATTATAATGGAATGCTCAGACTCTCACGAGCGTCTCACTCTCTCCGTAATTGATGTTTCCCCATCAGCCAATGCCTTTCGAGGCAAACTCCTTGGGCTCCTCGCCATCCACCTGATTTTACATAGCATTCAGGCCACATCGTGTGATTTAACTGGATCAGCGCAGATACACTCCGACTGCACTGGCGCCCTGCAAACGGTTTCATCCCTCCCCCCTTCCGGTATCCCACCTAAGTGGCAACATGCCGATATTTTGAAACTTCTCTCCCTACATGGTAATATTCGAGGAATCGAACTCACCTTTCACCACGTCAAAGCCCACCAAGACGATGGTACACAATGGCAGCACCTCTCCCGAATTTCTCAACTTAACTGCGCATGTGACTCGGAGGCCAAACGAAGAATACTCGAATACCTCCCATCACCTCAGGCACAGCACACACTCCCACAGGAACCCATCTGTATGATCATCGAACTACAAAAATGCACGTCAGACTCAGACGCGGTCATACGCTTTCACGCTCACAAGCAAGACGCCAAAAAGCTCTTCCACCAATCAGACATACTGACCCCAACACAATTCGACAAAGTGGCCTGGGAGGACGTTCACGCCACGCTACACTCACTCCCCAAAATGATCCAACTATTTGCAGGGAAGCAAGTCTTCGGTGTTTCGGCCATCTTGGGAAATCTCTCAAAACAAAAAGAATCCTCTAGCCTAGGCAACAAATGCCCCAGCTGCACCACCTGCAAGGAGACTACTCAGCATATACTCCTATGCCGGGAAATAGGACGCGTGAAATGCCTGAACATCATGATCAAACGCATTTCGGATTGGATGTACTCAGTAGGCACCATCTCCGACCTGGCCGACCTAATCTCCACTTTCCTCTTCACACGGGGAGATATGCCCTACAACCTACGCTTCCCATGCCAATACCAGCCCCTTCTCCAATCTCTCAACAGAATTGGCTGGCTCCACATGATGAAAGGGATGCTGTCCAGGGAATTAGTACTCTTGGATCGTGAGGAGGTCCTGGAACCACATTGCAAATTGTCACAGTCTGCATGGACAAGGTCCCTGGTACGCAAACTGCTCGAAGCGACGCATGGCATCTGGATTTACCGCAACCTAGCCATGCATCATAGCACCTCCGGATTATTAGCCATTCAAGAGAAGGAACAGCTGATCCAAGAAATTGAGAGCCAAATAGAAAAGGGGGGCAAAGGACGAGCGGAACAAGATCAATGGATGCTAGAGATAGATATCGATAAACTGGATACGTCTTCAGGGGAGCGAGAGAGTTATTGGCTCCTCGCCATTCAAACGGCACGGACTCACTAGGCCTTAGCCCAAGGAGACCCATGATCATCATAAAGTTGCAACTTTATTTGCCCAGGTAACAAACTCCCTGAAAGGAGAGGACACTCTCAGGCGGTCGAGACCGCAACGCTTATAATCTCTCAGGTTGTAGGCGTCTAAAGACTCCGGCACGGTTTAACATGTCTAGGTAGTGATAACGAAGTACCTAATTTCCTAAGTTGTTGTTGTTGATCTGCTTTGGTGTGGTGTGGAGAAGGTGTGGAGAGCTCTGGAGAGATTGATCAAGAATGGGACGAGATCTTATTCGTTATCATTACTCTGAAAGGTAATTCATGACTTAAAAATTAATTAATACCTTCTTTAGTCGTTATCGTCTTGTCCGGTGTCATTGAGGTTGAGGGAAACTGGCAAAATAGTGTGTTGCAGTGAGGTTGGAGGGAAACTGGCAAACTAGTGCGTTGTACAATACCTATATGCAGTATTTATGGCATATCACTATAATCAAAAGAAAGGACTATTGTTAACAGATAACGTTATTTTTTGAGGTGATGGCCAGACGAAGCACGCAAAGAAGAAATGAGCGACGGGCGTGGAGTGTCAGGACATGTGGCCCCACCCCACTTCCTCATTCTTCTTCGGGGCACTGACGACGATGATGTTGTTTCAGCAGGGTTGCCTTGGAGTAGAGTAGTTTTTCGTCATCCCACACCACGCCTTCGCTTGGGCGACACCAGCATACCTACACGAAATACGTGATTGTGACAACAAAGATGATGAGTGGGTTTGGCAAGCTCTTCATGCACGCGATCGTGGCATCCGGCGGCACGAATCAGGAGCAGTCAATGCCAGCTGCACCGGAGCCATCAATAAAGGAATTCCAGGAGGATCATCCATGGTGGGCGAACTCAAAAATGACTTCCCATGCCAATACACAGGCTGATGTCACGATTACCGAGCCCGCATGAACGGAAGCCCCGGCGATGCCGGAAGGCATGGGTATGGCACGAGCAGAGTGGTTGCACACCAACGATGTGGCCGAGGGAGGCACGAACAACGAACCACAAGGCAACACGGGGGAGACAACCCCGTTGAAACTGGACCTGGACCGGTGTCATCACTGAGAAGTTCTCGGTCCTTGTTTTTATTTTGAATTGTTGGTTTGCAACTTTCTCCTAGTCTTGGTCATTGCATTGGAGTTCTCCACATAGTATTGGCACATAGTATTGGTTTTTCTGGTTGTCTGTGGTATCCTTTCCAAAGTATTTGAAATTGACTTTTTTGTGCGTGGCGGAATCTTCTTTGCTGTGTTTTGTCTTTTCTTTGACGATGTTGCTCCAGTAGCATGCAATGTGGCCTTTCAGAGCTCGTCCGCCGATTTGTCCCAGAAGTTTCCAACATGCGTCTTGAAAAAGATCGTAACAAGATCCAAATTTGTGTAGTTCTTTTTCAAGCTGGAGAAGAAGTTCTCCATGGTTGCTGTCTTGGAAAGTTGGAATTAGTTTCTGACTTGACTTCCTTGGTTGCCGGTTATTGTAGCCTTGATTTGAAGATCGTTTTGTTGGCTTGCTTGATCTTGACAATTGCTTTCTTGTGAGCACTGGAGCAAAGTTCAATCAATGCTTCGAACAGTTTGATCTCTGGTTGTTCGCATGTTGCAACGTTTCGTCCTTTGTCATTGTTCCCATCATTGTCATTCTAGTTGCTTGACTTCGTTATTTTGATCAAAATGTCCTGATGACATTAGACATAGAACATAGTATTGAGTGCTGGTGATAACTTTAAAAAAATTATGATTCGTTCTACCAATCATTCGATTGTCATCGGTATATGAAAATCAAACTGAGACTTTCCAAAAGTAGAAAGAAAGGCAGTAATGCTGCATAGAATACCTCTCCAAGATCTTTCTGCCGGGCTCTTGGCGTCCTTTCTCTCCATTGAGAGCTATTGAGAGCAAACCCATTTCTCCCCCTTGACCTGTCCTATTCGAACAGTATTTTCTAGTTGCTTTTGGGTCAAGCTCCTGTGTTGTAGTACGGTACCATACGTAGTATAACTATATTATTGTACGAATATACCACACAAGAATTAGGTTAAAGAATACAAAGGAATAAGTAACAAACACGTAGACACACTGCACCAATTTTTGGCCCCACTACTGTTCTCATTTTTTGGCACAGTCACCTCTGATAGACATACCATATTTTGAAAATATTAATAGGCCCAATACGCAATTTTGTGTGCGCTGTGACAAAAGCATGGTTATTTTGCACTGTCAAAAAGATGATGTCAATATCATAAAAATGTTTTATTATACTTCTGCTATCGTTCCTTTACAACTTACCCTAATTTTCTCCAGGTACCCTTATTGTATCCCTCCAGCCATTTTGCCTCCACTGCTCTTCCGTGCTGTCCACCGGTTGACCATCATAAACGAAGTGGGCAAGTTGTGTTGTGTCTTCCAACAGAATCAGAGGTTTCTCGGCATCTCGCCTGAGTCATGCAGAGCGATACATATTGGTGAATTCCTGATAAGAAGGGGACACTACCCTTTCTGGTTTTAGGAGCGAAAACCCAAAAATGTACATGTGTGTGCAACTATACACTGCCGGCACTAATAATCCGGGTTTTACGGTAGATACAGTCAGATACAACCCTGTGATGTTCAATTTACCATACATATTGTTGTAGAAGGGAAAAAATATTTTCACACCATATTCCACGCATATCCCATGATGTGACAGGAATTGCGTACAACAGCCTTCAATATCAGAAAAAATCCAGTAATTATAGCGTGGTGATCATAAAAACTTTTTATGATATTGGCGAATTGGAATTTTGTGTGCACTGTGACAAAAGTGTGGTTATTTTGCACTGTCAAAAAAGATGACGTCAATATCATAAAAATGTTTTATCATATTTCTGCTATCGTAATACGTAATACGGTACCATACAATACAGAGATGGAAAAGTAACTACAGTGTGTCACCATAGTACCACACAATACGTATGTCTCATAAATAATACCCTAATAATACCATAGAGCATTATGTCATGAATCCAAAAAGCCAGGACTGTCTACCTTTATTTTCTCTTTTTGATGTAATTTTACAGTATCTGGTGTTTGGGCAATCAGCAATGGTATGATGCCACAGTTCAATGCACATCATAGTTCCCATCTAACTAATATATTATACCACCAGCCTCATCTACACAACACAAAGGGCTTTTTTGCAGTTCTTATACTTATAGATGCAGAGATTGTTGTCACTATGACATACTTCTACACAATGGCAACTACAAGAAAGATATTCTGCCATGTATATGTGGCCACAGGCAGCAGACATAGAGGCTGAAGCATAGATGAGATTAAAGGATTGGACACAATAAAAACACCAACATAACACACAGATGAGTTCAACAAAGTCCTCGTAGACAGAGAATCTTGTCGCTATGACAGCGACAGGACCCCTGACAAAACTAGAAATAGGGAGCAACTTTTTGGCTGCTGAAGTTGTGAATTCATATCCCAACTATTTTCAAAAGTGTGAAATACTTTCTCTTTATGTAGAATAAAGTGTGATTGTGATTCTACAGCAACAAAACAGAGCAAGTATTTCAGTCTGCCTCTACATATATCATACTGTGAATATTTGTACCTAATGTACATTATAAGTGATAGGTATCAGTGGATAAGACACTGCAATATAGTTCCAGAAACTACAGTTAGTTAGCACTATTTGCTGCTAGACAATGTAGTGAAAGAAATGTAGCTGAAATTTTCAAGCATATCAGAAAACAAGGTCCGTACAGTGATATTGACGATTCAATGATCATACCCTTACACAATGGCGACTACAACTTTCATTATCATGAACAAGAATGGGTGTCAACTGGCATCAAATTTGTAGGATGAAGCTTATCATAGTGATCAGTTTAAGCATTAAAAAAATGTCATCTACAGAGGTGTAGTTCATACAAAAAATGGATTAAACTGGGTATATATTTTGTAGTCCCTGGAGGTAACTACTTAGATTTTTATTGTGAATGTATGTATTAGAAGCCGCCTGTAACCCCCCTGTCTATCAACCCCACCTCATAGTCTGTAGATCCTCTTAGAGTAAATAGAATCTACTGTATTTTAAAAGAACCATTTGTAGACCCCCCGGTTATATGACTGACATGGGGGAGGGGGTTATAGCCTGTCATGGGAGGAGGGTCTATAGACTGTTACAGAGGGTCTATAGACCCCCCATGACCATCTGTAGACTGTCATGGGGGGTCTATGGATGACTGTGGTTAAGGGTCAATAGACCAATACCCCCCTTTCCAAATACCTCTAGACTTGCCATATCATGAGATTAGTTAGAAAAGGTGTGAATCATGTGCACAATAACAATATTACCAAAGCTCATTCATGACTTGTGTGACTTTTGTCATAATGTAAATATCTATGTCATTTTTAAATCTAAATTGATGTTGTTAAAAAGCTATCACTATCACAAGTATTTTTTATTGTCAGATTTTCCAGCCATTTAATTTTTAGCTGTGGGAGTCTTAAGACTGTGAGGTGGGGTTAATAGATGGGGGGGGTCTACAAACCACTAATTGTCAAATGATCAAGACCATATAGCTTTATCTGACACCCCAACCATACAATCAGGATTATGGTGCATATTGTAGAGATGTGAAAGTGGTGAATGTGGATGGCTGCCTTTTCAGAGGCTTGTTTGCACTGCCTTCACATGAAGAGCATCTATATAGTAACTAAGAAATCAAATATGAACCTGTCATGTAATTGAAAACTATTATTTTCTTCATAGTGGTAATGTAATATTTACTTGTGTTTGAAATCAACACAAGCTAATGTCATCTTAATAGAAAAATGAGGTGTGACATGCAGCAAGAGTGCAATAATTTCAGAATAAGGTACCTTGGAAGATGGTTGCAAGGCGGGCAGAGGTAGGGGAAGTTGCTGCAGAATTATTTGAGGATGCATTTGGTGGTGTAGAGTATTTTTTGCTTGTGTGGTCCATGTGCATGGGACTGGTAGGGGACAGTCTCAAAAATAAAAAAGAAGTAAGTAGCATTAAGATTATTTTTTGGGCATCTATTTTTTGAGCTACAACTACGAGTAGTTTTGTTAGACCTTGTCCAAGTAACGACTTGAGGTGAGGAAATGAACGATAAAGAAAGGTATGCTATCTTAAAGAAATAATTATTACGAGCAAAGTTAGACCTTCTTTGCTATCACAATGTAACACGAAGTATACATATGCTCAAGCTTACCATAACAGAGGTAAATCCATCATAAAAATGTATGTCATCATTTAATTGTCTACCGTATATGCCGGATTGTAAGTACCGCCAGATTATAAGTCCCAAAGGGCTAAAACCATTGACATTTGTCTTTTCTAGTGTTTTTCAAATGCTAAATACATTGGAGATGACCCAGACAGTTTCTCCTTCATGCCAGCAATAGGCTGATATGTTTTGGGCTCCCCGTAACTCCGGCTGGTTATTGAGTTATGCTGATTTGTCGCAAAACTCACTACAGAGCCATATCACAACCGTACTATTACATTGAAATAACGATGGTACGAATTATTCTCGTCGGCTTTATGCCCTGCGATAATGGATGCAGTTGCAAATTGCATCCATTTGGGTGTGGAAACTTGCTGGGCTTGAGTCGACCTGACTGCTGGGTCGGCATGCTGCTGCGTTTGCAGATGATGGTGCCACACGAAGTATCATGTTACACCATCAACGATGATGGCTTGGATAGATGTCAGGTTTGTTTTGTTGCCACCAATACACAGCCTGAGAGAATGGATGCCGGCTGGACGGGCGTGCGGTATGCATCTCAGAAGTGTTTCACTGCAACGATGCCAACGGCTCAGTGTGGGGTCTGCTTTACTACAATCATGGTTGTGCCATTGAAATTATAATACGGAGCAACTTTGACTGAGAACACATTTCAGACGGTGCAGTCCAGACCACCTTTAGCCAACCAGCGCCCTATATATGGTTAGCAATATCTTTTGATCGCATATCATATATTGAGAGACAAGTTTTGGTACCCTAAATAATAGAAATTGTATCTTGACTGACACCACAGTACTAAATGGTATCAATAATGGTACCCTTAATCAAAATGGTATCTAGCACACTGCCCTGGCACAAGTTGGTATCTAGATTGGTTCCCTATTATGTGTTGGTATCTAGTATGGTACACCTAGTATAGTTTGGTACACCTAGTATAGTTTGGTACACATACGCGGTAGTATGTGTGTACATACAATATTGATACTTTTTTGTGATTGTATGTCCTAGTATAACTATTTAGCACCGTAAAGGGGGTGTTTCATGAGAATATAGCTCTATATTGTACTATTTTCTGAGATGGCATCGTGTAAATACATGTAATTTCCTATATTTAGCGAAAGTAGATGAATGTAATGCTATTTTCTACGATAGTACATCAGAAACCAGTTGTGGTGACGGGAGTCATGTTAATATAAGACTGGATGATTAGAAGTGTACAGGGCAGTTTAGGCGGGAACTTATTAACGGACGAAAAAACGGCCGAAATCGCCAAAAATCACAAATCGCTGTCATGGACATGGGCGAAATCCAGATCGTCTGTACAATACTGACGTTCTGTGGCATTCATTTGTCAGCGATCGCGACAGTTTGTCTTTTCGTTGTGGCCAAAACAGACGTGATCAGAGTTACTTCGTTTACGTATGTCGATAAAAAAAATTTTTTGGCCCGTACTTCTACATTTTTACCCGTTCGAATCCCGTTGTTGTAGTGTAGATACGAGCTCGTCAGTAGCGTAGCACGTTGTGGTGTTGTGAGAAAAAACCCGTAGTGATAAAAATTAATCAAGATTTTTTAAAAATCTTAGTTTATCACTGAGCAGATTTTGTCTTCTTCTCCGTCGTGAGACACTTTTTTCACTTTTGCACTTTATGGTTGAATTCATATATACTCTGTTAGAAATACCCGTAAAAGCCTAAGTATTTTGGTTTATACGCATGGGTATTCAATGACTGTTGATATGTGATTACCTCTAAAATCATATCTAAAAGCAATTTGTGGCATGGCCGAACATTCTTGTGCACATCTTACAACGTGTTACTCATCAAAAAGTGGTTTCAACGTAAACACACCACTGCAAACGAATTGTTAGTAAGAGCAGTAAGACTGTTAGTAAATGTGTTAGCAAGTATTTTCACTAACAGAATAGCTAACACCGAACTCAACGGTCGGTTCAGGGGGCGGAGTAATGAATTCTTTCTCACTTTTGCTAACTGTTAGTAAGGTTTAGGGGACAATGTTTGACTGTCACCAACTGCTAACAATTTTACTAACAGCAAGATCTAAACGATTATATTTTTTCTAACTAGGTATTTTAGAGCTAAGAATACATCAGCCCAAGAAGTAATACCGCTGCATTGGTATCATCAGGGTCCATGATATTACAGATTGTGCATAATGACAACAACAAAACCATCATTCATATAAATAGAATATTGCAACATTCCTCACCACATCAAACAACCCCTGCAAATATTATATCAGCAGTTGCATCTCTCTAGCCGCAAATGTCAGCACACAGTCTCAAATACAAAATGAATCTCGAGGAGCAGAACAAGATACAAATTTTACACTTTTGGCACAAGAAGAAAAATATCAAATGCCCCAGCTGCAAATCATCTTTGTTTCACCTTGGCGGAAGGCCCTACTTCCTCTGCAAGAATTGTAAATGAAATCGTGTACTCCATCATTCACCATGTCCTTCATCGGAATTGTGGAAAGCGCTATTCTTTGCTTGTCCCTGGGAGTCAAAGTTCCCATACGCCTGGAAGACTGCAAGACAAAGGATGCAAATGTGTAAAGGAACAATGACAACAACGCGACAACAGGCCACCACGAAAGTAAGAAGGGTGTGGAAAACTTTACGGATCTTGTCGGAGAAACCCCCCGATGATTCTCCATATATTCTGATCTACGGCATTCGCAAGTTGACTCGATAAAAGACAAGGAAGCAACCACCATACACGAGGCGGTGTTACTGCTGATCACCTTGGCGCTGAAGATGGGAATGGGAAGTTGAATTCGATCCCAGTAGTGGCGCAGGAATTTCTGACACGCGAGGTCTTATTTCTTGTTATTCGATAGGAACAACCTCCTCAACATTCTGGGAAACCGTAATGAATGGCCTACTGGTAGCGAAATTTTTATGAGGGACCACAAGAATCAAGGGGATGGATTAAATTTCAATTCTGTCATTGACTCCAAAGTCTATAGTGATTTCTCCTCGTCAGTTGAAGACATGTTTTCCATCTCCACATTGCGCCAGTGTACTATGGACTCCCCACCACAAAATCCGCTGACCTTGCAACTATGACCCTTCACAATATCTCCCAACACAATGAAATCATCCAATCCAGAAGAAAGCACTGTCTGAAAATTATCAGAATTCCATCTTGCTGCACCTGTTGAGTTTGCTGCGGTGACAGTTCAGCCGTTAATGCCTGGGTCGTCTGTGGATCTGTCTGTTGTTCCTGCGGCTGCGAATACTGTTGGATCTTGCTGGCGGCGGCGGCGGCTCAGTGGCAACTGCTTGAGCTGCTGCTGGGTCTGCGGCCGAGCATTTGAAGAGCCTTGTTGCGTTGCGACCGATGATATAATGTACGATGCGGACGGACTACTATTGCTGCTCGGTGATGACATTGGCGCGGCGGGATACGCTGGAGTGGGTGGCGGTCGTGGCGGAGGCGGGTTCGTGTTACTACCGGAAGGACTGGCATTGCTATTGCTACTGATAGATGACGTCCCACTGCTGCCGCTGCTGCCCCAACATTCTCGAACGGATTCCCAGGAGGGCGTGGGTTCGATGGCCCCGCTGGCGGCGAGGGGTTGGTTGCGGGTGGAGGCGGTCGGTAGCTGTACGCCGGTGGCTTCGGAAGCGGTGGCGGAGGCACGATGTTGGGATTTCCTGCCCAGAAGATGTTCTGGTCCCATAGCCGACGAGCAGGTTGGTTATTGCGGGCACCGCGACGTAGTGGCGGTGACCATGTGAGGAAAATCAGGGCAGTTCCCACTACTGTCACTGCCGTGAATGCTGCCCTTGATCTTTGCCACGACGGGCCCGGTTGTTTTCGTTTGCGGCAACGCAACATTGTCGTATTCGTTGTTAGTTTTCTGGAATCATTGCCCACTTAGGGCGGTGGCCGAATGCTGCGTCGGCCGGGCAGGCATCAACAGTGTCAAAAAGAATCATTTTGTAGGTTGATGTTGGTGCTGTCTCTCTCTATGCCAGTGTCGTAGAGCCTCTCGTTGCTTTACAAATTGAGTGGTCTCTTCGTGGTTCACTCTGGTTTGCCGGGCTTAAGTGCCTCATTTCCTCTGGTACAGCCCACTTGTTGTATCTTAGTCGTAGTATCGACCACCCATCGTACCTTCCGAAGGGAGGTGATGTAAATCACTCTAAGGGGACCTGGTTTTCGGCGATTGAACGAGTTCATAATATTATGTTGTCACTATAGTCCAAAAGTTAGGTAATTTGCGATTGCGTGAGAGTAACACTATTTGTTGGCGATGGGTTCCCTCTGGCTTGATGGGCTTAAGTGACCACTTAGCTGTGTTAAAAAGCCCACTGCTTGATGTCGCCACCCTTTTCACAGTGCATCTAGTGCACCGTAACTAGCTTTCCCCATAATAATCCTAGTGGTGAATCTAATGCACCGCAAGTGGACGATTCCTACATAGCTTCTACTGGGATTCAAAAAGACACATTTGCCCATCAGAGGTAATCTCGGCTTGGCATCATTTCTTAGTTAGAAATACATAAGCCTAATTTTTGGCGAATTAAAATGTGAATGTTAGGCATGTAAAAAAATTTCAAAAATAATTGTACCAGACAGCTTAGGCAATCTTCTAAAAAGTCCCTCAATGTGGGTACTTATTGGAATTTTTTGTTCTAAAATTAATATTTGAAATGATCTCTTTCTCAAGAAAATTCGATGGTTTCCTCTGATCATAGGTAGGAATAGTACAAATGTTATGGTGTATTAGATGCACCATAAGAGATTTCAAGGATTTGGTCAAAGTGTGTGGTGCATCTAGTACACCGCAACTGGGGGTGGGGATATCACAGTGTTGGCCACACGGTTTATACCCGGCGATGGTGAGGGATGTGAATCACTCTGAGTGAAAATCATTTCAGACGAAAGGAGCACTCCTGCTCTGTCTGTCAACCGTATGACAGACGAAAATGATGTCACAGTTGGAGTAATAAATATTTACAACCGTACATCGATCGAACGATCTTTTTCTGAGCTTTCAAACGTTGTTCTTATTTTGTTTGTTTGGACTCTCTTTCACTAGTTATTGTGAGTTGAATGCAGCAGATAGGAATGATCTGATCCATTCATTCTTGTAGAAAATTGGAATGTTTCTACAGTACTATAATAGAGTTACTTCGTTTGCTCCAATTTTTTAAATTTAGTCGAAATCAGTTTTTTGGAATCCACTGTCTGGTGTCTGGCCGGCTGGGTATCACGATACCTCTAGGACACATGGTGCTCCTATTGTATATAGCCATCTTATTTTTGGCGGTTGAGCTAGTGCCTTGTTTTGATTGTGCCACAAATAATTTAGCAATCACTGCATCAGGCAATGGAGGGTAATGTGAATCGTGCTGCCTTATCAGTAGAGGTATCTCACGAGACAGGGGTCTAAAATTGGCATGTTCCAATGCAAGATTTTTTAGCAACAATGAGAGCATACAAACTGGAGAAGAAGGAGGAGAAGGAGAAGAAGGAGAAGGGGAGAAGAAAAAAATTGAGTGTTCTTCAGTCCATGCACACGAGTTGCACGAGCACTGAATGAACACGTTGACGTCACAGTACACTTGCGACAAATTTTTATTACGTGTCAACCTCTCACGGATTGTTCATGGTTCATTCAGAGGGTTTTAGTAAAAAATTCATGAACAATCATGATCTTACATTCATGCATTTTTGGTTTTAAAACATCATAGGATGAGGTACGAAAACTTTGCAAGACATCTGGTTCTTTCGGACTTGAAGGATATTTACATCAAAAATGAAAACACTCCAATTTGATGCTTTTGATAAGAATTAAGTATTTTAAATAGCATGTGGAGGCATTGTGGGTTGGGTTGCCAAAAAGGTGAGTTATCTGTAGCACACAAAACTATTCAATTCCTAGAGACCTATTTTTTGATTTTTGAGAAAGTTAAATCATGCTCTTGTACATTGTTATGACGTACATCTCAAACTCTTCAACTTAGATTTGAAAGTATACAGTACAATGGAAAGTACAGAGTACATCCGAAAGTACTTAAATGCACTTTTGGATGTACTCTGTACTGTTTTGTGATTTCCTGTAGAAAACATATTGATTCCCATGTGACAATGTAGCTTCAGATGTACTTTGTAATTTCAAAAGTGAAAGTACAAAGTAAATCGGAAGTACAAGGTACACTGCCCATGCATGTTTCAATCCAATTCCGAGAAAAAAGCATCACCAAAAAAATGATTTAATCAGTTGTGCATGTTGGAAATCTTTTTGACCTAAGCTAAAATTTCATCTGATGGCAGGTCCTTTATCAATGCCTTCAAAACCATTAAGACTCGGATGCAGTTTTTTGGATGAGTACTTGTATGAATACTAGAGTACATACATTCCCTAAAGTCTTCCCAAACAGTTTTTGCATCATGGTGTAGCCAAAACCCAAACATGAAGCGCCCATGGCATCAGTTCTCCATCTATATCAGCAACCTCCCAACCACAAACTACAATGACTGTTATCATATTCAAAAAACATCCATTCACTAAGAAAGCACCATACATGTCAGACCAGGTATGGAGTGTAATATTTTTTCTTTGTTTTAAAGCATAGGTGCTCTTCTTCATCTTCTGAGGTGATTCCGTGTGCTATAACATGAAATGAATTGACTAAAGTGACACGTGCTGTTTGCTACACAACTCCTATATGACCTGCAAAAGTAATTTCCTGATTGCCAACTGCATGAAACAGGATTGGGTTGCTAGCAACAAGTGAGTACATTCCAAGGGAAGTCATGAAATGATATCCAGGGTGTGCATTTGACGTTGCAAAGCCATAATGATTCCAACTTGGAGACTTAAAGCCACATGGCTGCAATTATGGTGCTATCACATATGTATGTGGCAAATTAGGCATGTTGTGATGCCAAGTAAAGTATAATTAGGACTAATAATGAAGTGGGAGAAAAAGACAACTGTCATCAAATACAGGATTCTTTTGTCGTGGTTCTTTTCTGGTTGCAATTGCGATGGAGAGTTGTATGGTATGAGATCATACCATACACAATACAATGTGGGATCTCTTTTTGCCACATATTTCAAGACTCACAAAATTCACAAATACGTCATTACAACAGTCACAAAAGTGTTCAGTCACAGCGATCAAGCAGCATGCATTCATGATGTGTTCAGTCACTGTAATGACGCTCTAATCTCAGTTACTGATAAACTAAGATCGTTCAAGAAAAAATCTTGTTATGAAGTTACTTCCTCTACAAGACAGGCAACTTCACAACAAGGAATTTTTGGCAAAATACAGATGATGGCAAGTGACCAATTTATTCAATTTTCTGACTCCTCTGGCAACCTTTTGCAGCCTTGTGATGACATGTGTGAGATGTGATCATGAAGGGTTGACAACCATGTCTCTGACAAGATGGTGATGACTGTTGATGACTGTCAACAACCCTGATGATAACTGGTGACTACCTGTCAACAATTCATGATGACAACACTTACTTTATTTGCGACAACATTGACTATCCAATGTCCTTGCATCGTGCTTGAGAACTGCTGGCGACATGGAGGACTACTATTTGGACTAGTATGATAATGCTCTCAGTGAGAACATGGTAGGGTGAAATTTTGCTGATGACGCAATTACAACCCATATGACAACTGGTGATCACACTGAAAAAGTTGGTGGCAACAACTGATGACAGTTGAAACTACATAACAGTGATATTTCAATTATTTTTCTGAATGTCAATGAAGCTGTCAATGTCGCAGTAAATTTTCCAAGACGTTAAGTGCTCAATTCGGAAATATCACATCACTCTTAGTATATTTCCTTTTAGATATCTGCGGTACCAAAGCTCCACTGAGCTCATATCGGTCCTGCCAGTTCCTAGGAACCATCCTGAGGATGTGGCTTGCCAAGTCGGCATCATCAAATGGCCCGCATACTTTCGTAGACTTTGCAGCCTTTGAAGAGTAAAACAGGCACAGCAAGAGTTCCACATACCCGTTAAGGCGCTGGATCCTTTGCACAAAGTCCCTGATGGGTACTCTGTTTGGTTTCTTCAGCCCATTGCTGATGTAGAACGTTCCTGCTCCGCTGCATCAGTCCTGAAGACAGTCTGCAGGTGCAACTGGACACATTCCTGAAAGGAGGTCCAAGATGCCGGGCGTTTTGTGGGATGCTCAGTCCCATACACATCTGTCCAGGGTTCGCAGTTGATTTGCTCCCCGACAATGGTGGTCCAAGGACGACGGGCAGTCTCCGATAGTTGAGTGGAGTACTGCAGGAAGATCGCTTGGCCAGCCACTGGTGTGGATTTTAGCAGCAGTTGCTTTGTTCCACAACTGGAGGACAGGGGAATTTTCATCCGTCCCTTTGTACTTGGCTTTGGCCGCAGTGGCCGCAGTCAGTTTTGCCTCAGCCTTTTCATCTGCCTTACAGGCTTCCCCGTAGTCCGTGTCTAAGCCTCTCTGGGAAATTATTTCCATCGAGGTCTGGACATGGTTGAGGAACTGTTCAGGACTTCCCTCATCGAAGACGGTGACAGACAAGGTCATTTTGTTGGAGACCTTGATTTTGTTGATTACCTTCTGGGTGTCCATGGCAGTGGGAATGTAGGAAATGGGTGGCTTTGACCTCCCTGAACTCCGTTCACACTCCTGTGGCTTGAGTCCTTCTGGGCTTGATTTGCTGGTCGACATCCTCTTAATTGCCTCGCCAAGGGGCATATTATAAAACAAGGCCTTGTAGAAGGTCTTGGGTGCCCTGTTGAGGTTAGCTCGAAAAAGAATTTTTTTATTTTTTTATTTTTAAATTTTTTTTCTTCGTCGGCTTTTATTTCTTGAAAGTCTTGCTTCCACTATTTCGCGAGAATTCTTGATCACGAAATTAATCCGACTTGTAGGAATCCCCGATCGCAGAAGTCGATCCCTCGAAGTTTATCGCCGATGTTCGCTGATCGCGGGAGAATTTTAGGAGAGCTCGTAGATAGCGAAACCGTAGGAATTCCTCGATCGCGTAGCCAATTTTGGATAGATCGTCGATCGTGCAAAAAAACGTATCGCTGGTGCGAAAAATTAAAATTGCCGCTCGCGATAAAAAAATTGTTAGCGTACCTCGTGTCGGACGGGTTGGATGTCGATGGCTTCGGTGCGCGAAGGTCGCACCACGGTTATCTATAGATAGTGACCTGAGCCGATTCGTCGTAAAAAATATCACGCGAAAATTATAGGTAGTTTCGACAGGTGTCGAAGATTTGATTTTATGAGCTATATTTTGTGCTATTGTGAGGATGGAAAGGCAGTGGAACTGCACTCCAGTCCAAACGATGCAAACAAACATTGTGTAGACTTCTACACAATATGGTATGTCTATACCCTTCTGAAAGATGTTCAGATCTTCCAAAAGTGTGTTCTCTTATTTGGGGTTCTGAACTTCCATGTTGGGGAGTCCATGCCTTCGGGAGGTAACCTCTCCTACTTGGGGTCCTGAGAATGCTCCTATTTCGGTTTTGTACCCAGAGTACAAAAAAAGCATGATTCATGCTCTCTTTAGGTTTTGTACCCTAGGGTACAAAAATGGCTGATTCTTGGCCTATGTCAACTCAATATGTTTCCATCAATGCCCATGCACATGTGCTTCCTTGGTGTGGAAAAGACATTGATTGATCAAACCAAAAATATAATTCTCAGTGGAAAGATAACTGCACAGGGAACCTTTTGGCGAAAACTAACCCAGGCAATGCGAGGGACGGCAACAGGCTTTAAACAAAGTTTCGATTGACTGGTGTCTTCCAATGCATTTTTCGGGAGAAGGAAAGAATGATTTAGGCCATGGTAATTGGCAGTTGGATCATTGCCTAGCATTCACTCGGATTTCCTTGTTTCAGTTTGCTGATTTAGACGGTATGTCTGGTCTTGTTTACCCAACACAATTGAATCGTGTTATTGCTTCCTTCAGGCGCATGCGAGTTGTGTGGTTTTGCTAAATATCAAACATGTTTTGCGATGTTGGTTTCGCATCAACAAATAGGATTGATCATTTAATCAGGATGTTCCTTTCCAGTTGCAAGGATTTCTCAGAACACTCCAAAGAAGCTGGGGGTTGTCCATTCTTTGCTGATCAATCCAATATATTCAGCCTTCTTAACTGCCCGTCCATCATAAAAAGGTATGGGCCACTTCATGGAATCTGGGAGGGAGAGAATGAAGCCTTTGTCAAATGTGTGAAGGCAGAAATATCAACAATGCGCTATCGAACTTCTCACCTCCTCTCTTTACTTGTGAAGTTACTAAGTGGCTTGGTCGACATCAGTGATGGCCTTTTTGTTTGCTTCGAGGAAAATGCTGGAAAAGGAATCAAATTGTTTCCTGTTATATTTCACGATAATAGAGGAGAGTGGCGTCTAAACATGTGGTATGCGGAAGCGAAGCTCAGTCCTCATTACATATCCGTACGAGATCGTTCAGAATTGAGGGATACTTGCAAAGACTATTTTTTGATGCTTCGGCATGGCATCGAAAGACACTTATGGACCGCAATATGCAGGAGTTGGCGTGTCCGCAATGACACAGGTATGTTGGCACTTCCTTGTCCTCAGAAGAGAATACTGACCTTAGAGGAGTGCTTATCTTAGGCAATATAATCTGTACTAATGAGGCATGATTTGTGATAGCCCACAAAGTTGGTTTCCGATGGATTGTAACTCCATAGAAGGACCTACAAATCACCATAAAATTGGAATAAAAGAAAAAACAAGGTTTAGAGTATTATCTAATGGAATTAAATACATATAATTCTGAAACATATTCATTAATTCATTGACACATAAGAAACACTATTTTCATTTATATATACATGAATTTTGCACATTGGTTATAACAAAAGTCTAAGCTTGCGTTTAATGGGTTCCCCCTCTTCTGCAGAAATGTCCCAAAATCCAGAATTTTGCCACTCCATGTAATCAATGTCAACAGGAAGGGAAGTATCTTCTTTAATTGTCATAGAGCCCAAGAACAACACACGTTTTCGTCCATGTCTATAACGATCTACCAATGTCACCGTAATGTATCCATGCAACCCCTGATCGTCACAAGCTTCTGGCGGGTCAATTGAGAAATCATTATGAAGAAAGCCAAACACATGGAGCCATTGATGGATGATTCCACATTCATTCTCAAAATTAGCCACCGTGTACTCATGATCAAAGTAATGCACCCTAAAATTCATGTCCTCGAAATTTTCTTCAATGCTCCTGTTGGTGAAGGCAACATCGAAAAAATCAATACCACTGGCACGTCTATTAAGACGATCCACCCCAAGACTGTGCCAGTACTCGTTTGCTGGTACCTTACATTCTATAATTCCCTCTTCCCATGACATCGACTCGTAGGGATCAATGTCCTCCGAGCTAAATACCCATGCAAGCAACTTAAGGTAGGGCCCCATTTCACCGGAAAAAATTTTTAAGGGTTGGACTCCTGTCGAGGAAGAGCAGTCGCCTCCGTTGTGTGTTGTCCTCATGTCTGCAAGCAGAATCCATAATTTCTAAGCGCCGGAGGTGTCTTCTATCGCCCCCGTAATATTTCTTTGCAATTCTGTGCCATATGGGGTCTGCTGTGTCTGGATCCTGGTTGAGTATTTCGTCCCATTGTTTGCAAGTTTGTGAAAGCAAATACACCTCCCCCATCGTCATTGCTGCAAATTCCATGATTTTGGTTTGTATATCAGATTCTACAGTTGTCTGCCAAAATGAGCGCACGAAACAAGCATCACTGCACGCCATTGCATTGGCGCACGCCATTGCATTGGATTCCATTTTCAGACACGATGCATTAGTGTTATTGTATTTGAGTCTTTTCCATTGACATCGCGAATGGTGAAGGGAAGGGTAGATCTAGGCATAAGAACATCAATATCAAAGAACGGTCTGTCGTAAACTCACTTGAACGGCTGCTCTTTCTCATGTCCCTCGTCCCCCCGGGTCTCATCTGCCGACATTGTTAGTCTTGAGCCCTCCTGTGCATCCCGTGTTGCATCCCCCCAGCAAAATTCATCAATCGGGGAGGCTTCATCCTCTGTTGCAGGCACAGTGGTTAATGTGGTCACACCAGTGTTGCCGCTAGAGGTTATGTTCATTGACATTGTTGATCAAGGGAAGGGGCACCTGTGAGGGATTTTGGGAAACATGCATGACTTGAATTCTGAATTCAGTATCTTTGTATGTCGACACGTACCTATAAATACCATAAATTTCGAATAACATAAATATAAGGTTTAGAGTACGCACTAAAGGTATTTATAACCTATAGTTCAAAAAACCATATTAATTTATTCCTATGATATTATCATAGGAGGTCATGTATACGACCATGTACAAGATAGTATGCGACAGGTACTGTCCTAAGAGTATTTTCAACATGAAACAGCAGGACAGAAAACAGAAACATGATGTCTATCCCGGAAAAAATCAACACCAACCTCCACCGCGGCACATTCGAGTCGAGAACTCATTTTCAGGGAGGATTGCAAGCCGCTAATGCCAACGTTCACCACAACATAATCTCCACGACGGACCACAACAACCTGCAAAACATCGTGAGTGGAGAACACATCTTCTTGGTGGATTTGCAAAGCAATGACGATGGGGGAGGTGTATTTGCTTTCACAAACTTGCAAACAATGGGACGAAATACTCAACCGGGATCCAGACACAGCAGACCCCATATGGCACAGAATTGCAAAGAAATATGACAGGGGCGATAGAAGACACCTCCGGCGCTTAGAAATTATGGATTCTGCTTGCAGACATGAGGACAACACACAACGGAGACGACTGCTCTTCCTCGACAGGAGTCCAACCCTTAAAAATTTTTTCCGGTGAAATGGGGCCCTACCTTAAGTTGCTTGCATGGGTATTTAGCTCGGAGGACATTGATCCCTACGAGTCGATGTCATGGGAAGAGGGAATTATAGAATGTAAGGTATCAGCAAACGAGTACTGGCACAGTCTTGGGGTGGATCGTCTTAATAGACGTGCCAGTGGTATTGATTTTTTTGATGTTGCCTTCACCAACAGGAGCATTGAAAAAAATTTCGAGGACATGAATTTTAGGGTGCATTACTTCGATCATGAGTACACGGTGGCTAATTTTGAGAGGGAATGTAGAATCATCCATCGATGGCTCCATGTGTTTGGCTTTCTTCATAATGATTTCTCAATTGACCCGCCAGAAGCTTGTGACGATCAGGGGTTGCATGGATACATTACGGTGACATTGGTAGATCGTTATAGACATGGACGAAAACGTGTGTTGTTCTTGGGCTCTATGACAATTAAAGAAGATACTTCCCTTCCTGTTGACATTGATTACATGGAGTGGCAAAATTCTGGATTTTGGGACATTTCTGCAGAAGAGGGGGAACCCATTAAACACAAGCTTAGACTTTTGTTATAACCAATGTGCAAAATTCATGTATATATAAATGAAAATAGTGTTTCTTATGTGTCAATGAATTAATGAATATGTTTCAGAATTATATGTATTTAATTCCATTAGATCATACTCTAAATCTTGTTTTTCTTTTATTCCAATTTTATGGTGATTTGTAGGTCCTTCTATGGAGTTACAATCCATCAGAAACCAACTTTGTGGGCTATCACAAATCATGCCTCATTAGTACAGATTATATTGCCTAAGATAAGCACTCCTCTAAGGTCAGTATTCTCTTCTGAGGACAAGGAAGTGCCAACATACCTGTGTCATTGCGGACAGACCAACTCCTGCATATTGCGGTCCATAAGTTTCTTTCGATGCCATGCCGAAGCATCAAAAAATAGTCTTTGCAAGTATCCCTCAATTCTGAACGATCTCGTACGGATATGTAATGAGGACTGAGCTTCGCTTCCGCATACCACATGTTTAGACGCCACTCTCCTCTGTTATCATGAAATATAACAGGAAACAATTTGATTCCTCTTCCAGCATCTTCCTCGAAGCAAACAAAAAGGACATCACTGATGTCGACCAAGCCACTGACAAATATCTCCTGATCTATTATCATGTTTGGTTCCAGGCAATTTCTTCCCCTGGGATAAATTCTTACATTGATTGTTCTTTGGTAAGCCTTGCAATTGTCTAATGGGTTGCTCTGATTGAGATAATTCAATGTTTTTGTTTGTAGTAACTTCACAAGTAAAGAGAGGAGGTGAGAAGTTCGATAGCGCATTGTTGATATTTCTGCCTTCACACATTTGACAAAGGCTTCATCCTCTCCCTCCCAGATTCCACGAAGTGGCCCATACCTTTTTATGATGGACGGGCAGTTAAGAAGGCTGAATATATTGGATTGATCAGCAAAGAATGGACAACACCCAGATTCTTTGGAGTGTTCTGAGAAATCCTTGCAACTGGAAAGGAACATCCTGATTAAATGATCAATCCTATTTGTTGATACGAAACCAACATCGCAAAACATGTTTGATATTTAGCAAAACCACACAACTCGCATGCGCCTGAAGGAAGCAATAACACGATTCAATTGTGTTGGGTAAACAAGACCAGACATACCGTCTAAATCAGCAAACTGAAACAAGGATATCCGAGTGAATGCTAGGCAATGATCCGACTGCCAATTACCATGACCTATATCATTCTTTCCTTCTCCCGAAAAATGCATTGGAAGACACCAGTCAATCGAAACTTTGTTTAAAGCCTGTTGCCGTCCTCGCATTGCCTGGGTTAGTTTTCGCCAAAAGGTTCCCTGTGCAGTTATCTTTCCACTGAGAATTATATTTTTGGTTTGATCAATCAATGTCTTTTCCACACCAAGGAAGCACATGTGCATGGGCATTGATGGAAACATATTGAGTTCAATGTGAAGGTCTTTAAAGCCCTTGAAAATTTCAGGATATATCTCTGATTCAACTATAGGCTGTCCTTGTCTCATGATCTTCATGATCTCATCGTTCAACCATGCACCCAGTCCCAGCACTTGCATGTACTTTTTGGCGTATTTGGATGCACCCGGTTGCCCTTTGTTCTCACTGTACCAAACCTGAAGATCTTTGAGAGAATTGGTTATTAATTCAAATGACAACTCCACCGTACCAACCTTAGTGATATCACCACCGGGAGGGATGGGATACTTGTTCCCACGGTCAACGTTTGACCACCAATCAGAACAAGTTTCGCATGGTCTGACCGATGTATTCCTCGATTCGTCCAGAAGAATTTCCATCCTTTGAATCTGGCATTGTGCACAAGATGGAGTTGTGACCCTGTCATACATGGAAGAATGCCCAAATCTCTTGGTGTAGGTTCCTTTCTGAGAAATCGTGGTGTTGAAACACCTTTCTGGGTAATCATTGCTCACTAATTCCAACAAAGCAACAGTTGGAATGATTCGTTGTCCTTTCCCCAGTACCGCATTGTCACTTCTCGCAGCTCCACCAATTCTTTCAAGAGCGAGACTAATATTTTTCGATCATTAAATGTTTTGAAGCAAAGAGTGTACGGTAGAGTTTGGTCTTTTGGCCCCCTCAATTTCACGGTTATAACTTGAAGAGAATTGAATTGGATGTTGCCTTTCACATTGTGTGCTTCAAAACTGTCTGACCAAACTCGGAGGGTAACGACACGAGTGTCTTTGGGTATGCTGGGGTTGTTCGTCATCATCTCCTTGACATAGGTATGTGCTTCTTGTAAAAAGTCACAATGTGGATTGTCCGCATTTAACAATGAGCATGTTCCATTCCAACATTCGAACCAATCTTCTTCAAATCCTGCTCTAAAGAAGTAGCAATCATATCCAAAAGCAAGAAAATGATTTAGAATCTGATTTGCTGGTATGTGTGCAAAGGAAGTTTCTTTTTCAGTACCAGCATACAAAGTTTTGACTGAAGGAGTTGGCATAGGAAGATTTCGCATAATGGATTTCGATCCATCTATATATTTCGATGTTACTTCTTTGTAGATTGTTATCCTAGGGGACTGTGGCATTTTTATTTGGTGTACCTCCACGTCATTCCTAACGCCCGTGAGGACACCCCCAATAATACCCTGCATGACGGATTTCGAATGATGGGTGACAATGCAAAGATAAGTTGCTTCTCCAATGATTGAAAACATGCATTATTGGTTGACTGGAGGAGCTCATCGCAGTCAAGTGATGTGTGTTCTAGCATGCTGCATATATTGACAGATTCACTTCTGCTTGAGTTGTAGTGTATGATTGTAGAAAGCAGGTGAAAGTACATCTCCGCATCGCTTAGACTGTCGAACCCTGACTTTCGAGTGGGGTCAATAAGAGCTCGAAAAATAATCCCCTTCAATCCAGTTCTATCATTGTGCTCGTTGATAAAAAAGTCTCGGCTTGCTGGGGGCCAATTGTTGTCTGTGGTAAAGAAATCCTCTGCTTTGAATGAATTTGGCATCTCTATCACGCCGACAGCATCTTCTTTGGATTCTAAGACATCATGATGACTTCCGACCTCCCACCCATCATTGTTGAACTGCACGAGCATCATTGAATCATTGCTAGCACGACTCTCACATCTAATATCTACTCCCAGGTGATCCCTAATATCTAAATCCAAGTGATCTTCCGGACCGTGCCTTATTGGGACACTAGTGATATCAGATTCCAATTGTTCGTCTGGATCATTCAGGATTGGGGCACCATTGGGTTGAACAGTTTCCAAGGCGACGAAAGGTTCCTTTGCGTTGGAACATTTACACCCATTACTCTTTAACATTTTGGCACTTCTGCTGTTCATTCGTCGACAGGAAATGCAAACAAAGAGTTGCCCCCTCCTTTATTTGGTGCAACTTGAGCACAAGACACGGAAAATATTGCTCTGTGATTCTGGAGAGAAGACCTCTGAAGTTATGGTTGCCTGCGTCTAAATATTGATGGTTAGGAGGGTACGTGAAGTGACAAGCCACATCATTGCACGTCACGGCCTCTCGTTACTAACCTTTGCTGGGCCGCTGAGGCAGGTGGAAAAGTGAACCGATGGTGGAGGGAATGATTAACCCTCGATGGGAAAAAGGAGCATCATTGAAGGTATCAGGAAACCCTTTCTCAGCGGGTGGGGGGGTATTACAAATATTAGGCACTAAGGAAAATGGACAGGTGAACCACTGGGGGAAATGATGGGTAAAAGAGGCAAAATGGAGCGTATTCAAGATATCAGGGAAACAGCGTACAAGAAGAGGGTTACGCACATCAATGCATTCTAATGCTTACCTGCATCTTTGAATAGCACGGAAATGAGCACGAGAAATTACCGGGGGGAAATGAGTGATTCACAAGGCCAAAGGGGGCGTTTTCAAGGTATTTCGAAAAACAGCCTCCACGCCGGGTCCGACGGGGAGAGGATTCCGCACATTGAGGCCTTAAGTTGCTTACCTGGCGCCCGGCCGCTGATTATTATCTGCGGTGGCAAAACTGCTCATCCATTCAGAATAAAAGAGGCAAAAGGGTGCGTAGTCAAGATATCAAGGGAACATCATGAAAGCCCGATCGGGACGGGCAGAGGATTACGCACATCGCGGCACATTCTCATGCTTACCTGCCGCCGTGATTTGTTATCCCCTTTGAATAGCAAGGAAATGAGCATGAGAACCACCGGGGGGATGAATAATGCAAGAGGCAAAAGGGAGGGTGGTCAAGGTATTACAAAAGACGGCTTCAAAGCCCGACTCGACGGGAAGAGGATAATGCACATTGAGGCTGTCCATTACTTACCTGTCGCCCAGCCGCTGTTTCTCATCTGACCTTGCCAAACTGCTCATCAATTCAGAACCACGGCTAGGTTGCCAGGCAAACAACATTGTTTGGGGTGTTCCCTTTTCAATGGTTAGACCGTTGCCATTGCCCAATTGATGCAAGCGATTATATTTGGCGCGGGTTGGGAAAAATGAATATACGGTTTAGCTTGGGAAAATCGACTTTGCTTGGGGGGGCCCCAATTGTGTTAATGGAAGCAAAACAAGACTCTATGTTACTCAGTGGTGACCTAGGTTCTTTCTTCTTTTGGGTCAGACATGCATTTAATAAGCCCAAATAACATTTATTCAAATAAAAGTGTTGTGAGTGTTTCTTCTATTACAGAAAATGCTCGTGTAAATACTTTGGAATCAATAAATATACCATTCGTTGGAGAGAGAGAGAGAGAGAGAGAGAGAGAGAGAGAGAGAGGGGGGGGGGGAGAGAGAGAGTTCTCAGCTTATAGTTGTAGTTATAGTTGAGGGACCTATAGTTGTGATTTCTATCCTATAAGTCAACTATAGGCACCTGTAGGTAGAGTTATAGTTGAGCTCTCAGAACTATAACCACAACTATACTTTCGGTAGCAGTGTACGGTAAGATTCTGCTAGACTCCCACCAATTCTGGTGTCACTTCTTAAATCTAAATACATAAGTTCTTGTATAAAAAAATATAAAAAACAGAACCTCGGAACGTGGTTCTGATGTGATTGACAGTAATTTACATCAGAATTCAGAATTCTGCGGAATTCTGATCGGAATTGGAAACTTAGCCTTATGGGACAGAATAAAACACGCCATTGCGTGTTTTAAAAAATGAGATTTTTAAAGGTTGATGTATTATTTACTATTTACAGAAACCATTTTTGTTGATTGCTATATGTTGTGGGTGACAGTAATATAAGAATGGCGGGAAAGTGGCTGTCACAGCGTAGCATGAGGGAAGCATGAAGATGTTGCAACCATGACGATGGGCTAAAGTTTGGCTTCTCGGGGCTTCTCAGAGGATAGAGACGCGTAAAAATCAACTTCTCTCACCTTCTAGGGTCTCTTGGGGTGTTGGGGGCGCCTTGGGGAGGACAAACAGATGCTGGGAAGATGGATATTGATGACGCGGCCTCTGAGTAATGGAGGTGTGTTGGGGTGTTGATAGCAATGGTGTGTTTTCTTAGACTGTGGCAGTGGTATGGTCTTGTGGATTGTAGGAAATGATTCACGAGGGGCATAGTTATGCAAATCTATTGTCGGAACTTGTGTGACACACTGTAGTGGTGGCACTGCTGGATTGTTGGAATTTGGGGTATTTTCAGTCATGGTGGAAGCATTTTTTGATGATTTAATATGTGCAAAGCATGTGTTGTGTTGTGTTGAGATGTCACAAAAAGATAGAACACGCAGACCATAAAAAATAGACCAAATTCAATGCTCAATTTCAGAGTGTTTTTTGGATGACTTCAGATTATGCCCGACCCTCAAACCCATATATGCCGTTAGAAAGCTGTGCTCTACAGGTTTCTAACTGTAGTGCGAGTTGTACATGAAACCTAATAGTTTTAGTTTTATGACACAAGCCATTGCATGTTTTGTCCCTTAAGGAGATACTACTTCTGCAAAACTATGCCCATATCAGCAGAGCGTGCGACAGTGTGTAACACCGGGTTATATCCACGTGTGCAATCTCTCTCTTTTGCTTTACAGCTGTCCTCACCTTTTTACTGCATACAGTAGAATTTCTGTATTCCTATGTAGATATGGTATGTTATGTACCTTTAATGTAAGTATTTTTTAATTCATTTCACATCACAACATGGCAATCATTCATGAATAACCATGGGATCCGACACACCACTTTGGGAGCAGTGGACTCTCTAAATACACAACATTGCGCGCTCCTAAAACATCAAATTTTCTCAGGAACACATTTAGAGTTGACAGGATATTTTAGGAGCGCAACATTCACCATGGCACCTAATATGAAGCAATTAATCATCAAAGCGTTCATGTCAGTCACATCGACTGACAATACATCACAATTCACCAATCAATGGATTTGTGATGAGGGATGGTTTCAAATATTGACAAACCACATCCCATCTTTGAAAGATGCGTTAAACATAAACCGTGCCAATGTAATTAGATCCATATCATCCGTAGCAGTGCCATTGAACAGCAAGGGGAAATCCTCATCTATCACAAGATATTTCAAATGGAATGCCCATATGCAACCTCAAAAAGACGACATGTGCATTTTTTCTATCGCTGCACAAATGCAAGAATGCCAAGTGATCCAACATCCCCACCACAATGTGCTCTTGCTCTCAGGGCCGTCCCTCATCCACTTATTTTTGATTCTGCATTCATAAAATCATGTAATGATGTCAATTATGAAATCCAAAAACAGACTTTGGGAATGAAATTAAGTCAACCTAATAACCATGACATTCAAACGATCTCCTCCTTTGAAGTTGATGTTGTCGAGTTCAAGAAGGGGGGGGGGGAGGAAGGAGAAGAGGTGCAAAGAGGTAGTGACTCTGTGGGAGGGGAGCAAGAGAACAAAGTGGGGGGGAGATAAAGGAGATAAATCAAACAATACAAAACAAACTTGTAACTCACGGTCAATATTTTGGGATTCCCCAGAGGCTGCAAAATTATTTGGATGTGTGTATGGGATCGACGATGTATTCAATGTTCTGTCTGAACGAATCAATTTATTGACGGATTCAATTCAGACAGTACATGGGTACAAGAACATAATTGATGGAAATGGGGAACACTTATCACAGAATGATGTATTTTCAATTCGCAATAGATGTATTTTCCTACGCAGAGCTTACATCATTGCTCAAGATAGTTTGGGAAAGGAAACAATGAAATGGATCGATGGCTGCTGCAAAAAGGCTGTGTATGAATGTAACAAGTTGGGACTCAATACAACAATAAGTGCACGAACTGTAGCTCACTGGAATAATATCTTGTCTGCCAATTGTGGGAAATTTCCACACCCAAATCCATCTATATTTAACAGAAATGGAAGGACTCCTCTTTTGTTTGAATATTTCCCTGAATCGATACTCGATTTCAAGAAGCTAATTTTTGGTGATTACGACAGCTTTACTATTGAACGGCTGCGACATGATGTGATTAGTGATGTCATTCCAAAATATTTGTCAAAGGCAACAGATATTGGTGAGACATCCCAAGAATACATGCTATTATCAAAATATTCTCACCAGCCACTATCCTATGAGACAATTCGTCGGTGGGTACGTTGGATGGGCTTTGAGCAAGATTCAACCAAAAAATCATATTATGTCGATGGTCATGAGAAACCAGAGCAGATATTGCATAGAGCACAGTTCATCAAAACTTACCTAACCGAAATTGAACCCAGGTGCCATAGATGGAAATCTATCGATAAAGAAGAATTCAATGTACTTCAACAGTCTATCAGCAATGCAATCGTCCATGAGGGTTACAGCTACCATGATCATACAATTGGAAAAGACATGATAGAGTTTCATGTTGATGATCACCCAAGTCTACAAGATCTTGCAAACAAGAAGTATCCTATCTTTGGAGGTGGTATGAGTGTTCGAGCACCACCAGGTTCCAAGCCAATTATTCTTCTCGGTCAAGATGAAGCAGTGTTTAATGAGAATTCGACAAGCTCGAAGCAGTGGGTGGGACCAAATGGTGAGAGACCAATTCTTCCAAAGAATAATGGTTTAGGTCGGATGGTATCTGCATTTCAGTCAAGGGACTTAGGTTGGGGAATGGAGTTGCCCGAAGAATCAATTCAACAGATAAACGACAAGAGGAGGGGTGAGGTATACTTTGATAGAGAAGCTGCAAAAGCTGTAAATGATTGTCAGCTAAAGAAAGACTTGATCGAGTCACCTTTAGTAAGAACATTTGATTATGGAGGTTCCAAGGGCTATTGGACGGGCAACCATATAATTCAACAGGTAGAGGATGTAACGGATTGTTTGAAGACAACTTTAGGCACTGGATATGAGTATTGCTATCTGTTTGATCATAGCAGTGAACATGCTAAGAAGCGTGAGAACGGTTTGGATGTCAAAAGATGAATGTTAGCTGGGGAGGACAGTCGGTTGTTAGGAATTCAATTATTGAAAGGAAAGAAGGATATGTTGGCCAATATCATGATCCACAGATTGAGGGCATGGTCAAGATAGGCTGTGAACAAACATTCATGTATATATCAGAAACAGATATGAAAGTAGGTCCATTCCATTTGAATGAAGAAGATAGAGAAGCAATGAGATATGATTCATATATTGAGCTCTCTCTTGATAAGCAAAAGATGAAGCAACTTACTAAAGCAGAGATTGTTGAGAAGTTGTTGATGACTGACTATGGGAAAGTGGAAGGCAAAGTCAAATTGAATAGCATGAGGGTTGATGCATTACGTTCAATAGCACAAAGACTTGACATTCCTGTTTCATGCATACAGACTCACCGTAAAGTGCAAGGATGGCAAGATGCTCCTAAAGGATTACTCCAAGTATTATGGGAGAGAGGCTTCATTGATTCAAAGATATGGAGACATTATCACCGGAGAGTGCTGCATGATAACAATGAAATGGTGGAAGAGCTCTCTTTAGAGCATTTGATGTCTGGATGCACAGACTTTATCAATGAAGTCTCCCAGCTGGAATATGTCTGTGAGCAGCTAGGTGTTAGAGCCTTGTTCACCACAAAATATCATGCAGAAATGGCTGGTGAGGGAGTTGAATATTCTTGGGCACATAGCAAAAATCTATACAGGAGAACGTCTCTGAGGGTCAAGAAGGGAAAGTCAAACTTTTATTCAACAATGGAGTATTGTATTTCTCGTGAAGTATTGCCAACTGAGTTGATTAGAAAGTTCAGCAAAAGGGCAAGAGCATATATGTTAGCATACAAAGCTTTTGAATTCAGTGAATGCCAAATGAACACACAGTCTCAGCATATAATTTCTCATGAGAGAATTGAAAGGATGATGACAAGTTTCAAAACTCACAGGTCGGCAATGGATTTCGATAAAAATTTTGTACTGAAATGTTACTGTGCATCAGATTTAGCACTTGGTAAGAGAAAGAGAGAGGAAAAGCACAATGGGGATTGTAAAATGTGAGTAGATTTTAGTAAGTCATCAAATGGACGCACTGTTTGTTGTTGTACCCACAAATAACATAGTCATTCTAGTCTATCATCGACAACAATCGGTTTAGACATCAAACTGGATAGGCACTTGTGAAACAGGAATGACTGTTGCTTGTGCCGATCCATAATTCCTGTACATGCGGTGTCTATCCCCCACACATTCATTTTGTTGAGTTACAACCGAGATCACCCTCAAAAACGCACCATCTAGGTTATCAGCGCTTTGCTCGGCATGAGCTTTTGCTGCAAAGCCAACCTTGCAAGAGATGTGCCCATCCTTCACCAAAAATGCATGAAGCTCGTTCCCCCTAACCGTTTGGATTTTTTTCAAGGTAACAATACTGCCAACAACCACAGAGGAACCACAGACACTGTGGACCTCACAGCTACAGCCCAATCCACCATTAATCAGTCCAACAAGGTGAACATTACTGCTATAAATATGAGAAAACATGATGGTTAGCATTTTTGATTTCAGTTGAATGTTTGGGGTGGTGCAATTCAAAAAATGCCACAATTGATACATAATAAACAATTCAATCAATGTAAAAGATATTACATCATTGGATCCGATCCATTTGCATCCAATCCATTAGCATCCGAAATATTTGCGACCGAGACACTCGCTTCCCAGACACTCACATCTGAGAGTCAAAAACATTCGCGTCCAAGACATTGGTGTCCGACACATTCGCGTCCAAAACATTCGCGTCCAAAACATTCGTGTCCAAAACATTCGCATCCACCGCATTCGCGTCCAAAACAATCGCGTTCCCTTCATGATCGCGAAGTCACAAGATCACGCAATAGTCCACGTACCCATATTCACAGCTTCTCGTGTTCCTTCCAATCATCATGATGTTGAAGCAGAGAAACTTTGGAATTCTGCTGAACGAAGCACTTGAGGAGGACTATGGTACAATATGGTACCATACCACACTACGATCTACATATTGTGATCAGCGATTGCAAAAGGCACAGATTTTTAAAGTGACAAAATACATAAGCTATTTTTGGTCTAATATTGGATATTTCTGGTCATATTTACTTAACCTAAATGATTAATTTTCTCGTTGTGTAGAATTAATACCACCTCCTACTCGGTGCAACTGAGAGATAAGGACAGCTGTAAGACAAAATAGAATCAAGTAAAACTCGTGCGACCTGTAAATGTTGAATGTGACCATATATTGTCAAACATATAATTCAGTTCAATATTTATAGGTCTTAACTATCACAATGTACAATAAGATTTTTTATTACCCATAAAAAATTGTTTTGTCATAATATCACGCTTAGTTATAAAAGACCAATAGAAGGTCATACTTTATAACTAATGGCACTAAAAAATCAATAAGAGTAAAAATTTATTTCACATAATTTCAGTGCAGACAACTTTAGTACATTATTACTTATCACTCTCTCAGAAATAAAATGGTAATAATGAATTCATTGAGAAACCCCCATCCATGCTCCTAATAGTCTCATTCATACCCAGGTTCTAGCAAACTGAACAAGTAAACTGCAATTTATTGACTTTGTCGCACCCTTAATACATCATCAGGTGCCATTGTAAACCAATCACCCCGACCATACATGGGAAAAATCCAGTAAAGTGCAGTATCAGATGAATCATGATTCAGGTCAACAACAATCAAAATAATCTTAATGGCCCCTTTCTCATGAAAGGTGAAATACTTGGGTGGTTTTATCACTTGTCTCACACTGTATACAGCCATTCGGATTCATATACAGCTTGATACCATGATCAGTCCCACTTGTCAATAAAAGAGATTGGGTGTCCTTGGTCAAGTACCATGCAATGTAGGTGCCAATACATATCATCAATCCTCTTGCATCTGAAAAAAGTATGAAGATCAGGACAAACAAAGGTATGATTGCAATCCTTCTACGACTGACCTTCTCTCAACAGAAAAAAATGGAGTTGCAATTGTTCAGCGTACCTCTTATTTTGATTCAATGTTATGAATTCCCTGCCAAAAACATTTAGCAGTGGCAAAATTTCTCATGATACATCTTATGTCTGTTCAAGTATATGCACTTGTCAACTTGAATTACAAAATTAATTATACTTAAAAGAAATCAACTCAATTATTAGTGCCATAGTGAAGGGGTTATTTTTTACTTGAAGAGAACATATACTAAGCTACTGTAAAAGTCAATGTAAAAAATTAAATCTAACCGTTGTGTCACCTTTTGCCTCTGGCTTTCTATATTGTTGTTGTGTGGGGAGAATGAAGATGGTATCTCCACAATGGCTCTACATTCAGTCTGTGTGTTGAGATCAGGAACATCGACTGTGGCAACAGCAAAAGTGCCATGGTAGTTATTGATGTACGAGGCACGTGTATGAGCTGGGTGGATTTGTTGGCTCACATATCACACAAGAAAGAAATGTACCTTACAGAAGAAGTAACCATATACAATAAGAATCCTATTTTTGCTCATGCTGAAGTAAGTTAAATTTACTCAAATCAGTATCTGATAGAACATGCCTAATAGAATTACAAAAGTTGGTATGATTGGATGCAGATACTACTATAAGTAGGTTCAATCTTGGAAAATCAAAATTATGGTAAGTTAGTTTCTGCTCAAGTAATACTACAAATAAAAAAACTTTACTTAAGTAATGAAGAAACCATGTATGAAATGTTGGGGATTTTTTTGAAAGTTATCACACTTAAAATAGAAACTTACAGATATCAACTTCAATGAACATAACAAACTCTACTTTAAGTAACCTCTCGCAATATCCATGTGTGTATTCGTGTGTGCATGACTAATTACACACACTTTGTTAGTCAACAAACAACACGTAAGTACACTCACAACATTGTTAAGTCATTGTTTTTAAACATGATGACACTTAGAAATTAGTTTTTACTACTAATATTAAGTTCTTTACATTGTAGCTTTGAAATCAGGCCAGATTTTTCTTCATCAAATCCACTTTTCATGCATGGCCCTCCAGTTTTATTGAATTGGTTTGGATCACGATGGGGCTTCTGTTCTCTTTGCCAAGCTACATCCCTCCCCCAAGTATTGCTCTTGCCAAAATCTGGGGTATCTGCAAATTGTTCAAAAGTAACTTTGATGCACAAGAAGTATATTATGTGCAAAAACAACTGTGTTGCAATGGCAGTGGTTATATGGAGCCCCCTGGGTTCGTCTGACGAAACCAAGTTAGTTAGGTGTTTCGTCTGACGAAACGGATCGAGGGTATGTTCAAATACAGACGTGAATATAAGATAAAAGGTATCCCATTTTGCTTCCAATCTGACCGGAGATCGTTTTAACTAAACTTGCGAAATAACATTTATTATCTATATATTTAAAAAACACTGTGCCTTCCAGGTGTGCTAAGGCTATGCGGTAAAGGTTGACATTGCATCACCTCTGGACAGGGGTTCGATTCCTTCTTTTGTCATTTTACAGTTGCATGGTTTCGTCTTACGAAACCATGTTTACTAGTGTAAGCATGCAAATTTTTCATTTCTCTAAGACTTTCGATTTCGTCTTACAAAGCCATGTTTACTAGTGTAAGCATGCAAATTTTTATTTCTGTAAGACTTTTGATTTCGTCTTCTGAAACCTCTAAGACTTTTGGTGATTTCGTCTGACGAAATGTGTTTTCGATTTGAATTTGTTTTTAAATCTAGTGGATACCTTTTCTTGAAAATGGTGTCAGTTGGACATCTAACTGACACCTAACTGACAAAAATGCTTCGTCTGACGAAGTGGTTTGTTTCGTCTGACAAACCCAGGGGGCTCCATATAACCGACCCCTATAGGTAGATTACATACCTTTACTGTAGTAAATAACTTGTGTGTGGTATTGAGATAAATAGAGTGTGACCGTTTTTTTGTACCTTGATTTTTTGCAACGGGGTTAAGGGAACTACGTTAATTTTTTAGGTGATTAGTTGCCATACCACTGAGTATGACATCCCTTCCATTGTATATTATTTTGTTTTTCTTTGTATTTTTAGATAGGAAACATTTTATACATGGTGCCATACGTATAACATGATGCTTTTGCATTCGCCGTGAAGCTACTAGGTACGTAGCGTATGTGAGCAACCTATCGTCCCTACTTTTTTACCGTACGATACCGCATACAATCCTCATTACTCGTGCGCACCACATTACAGTACCATACCATAGTCATATTATCTCAAGAGGTACGGTAGGTACACCAATATTGAAAGGACACACCTAGAGAGTACATAGTACTGTAGTAGGAGAAGGTCGTACATGTATAATATTGAAGTATGTCATTCATGTTTCCGCCGAATTCATTCACAGGTCTTTCATCCAACGGTTCGTTGCTAGGATGGTTCTCATCAGGTTACCAGTACATTCGTGTGACGTGGTCACAAACTGGCGATGATATACGTGAACAGGCACGGGACCGGCTTTTAATTACCTTTAATGGTGAACGGAAAAGCCAATCTCCAAAAGAACAGCCAATCTCCAAAAAGAAAACCTGATACCTTATCATTTTCACATAGGAATAGTACGAAGATTGGTAAATGCCAAAAGAAAACTAATTCTCCAAAAGAAAACCAATCCCCAGTATATTTGCCAACCTCGATAGGTTGCTATTTTATTTAAGCCTTAAAGACAAAATCAAGACTTTTGTGAGAAGATCTATTCACTGTTAGATCGATTTTGAATAAGAATAGATCTAAACTGATCATTGCCTGCGAGGTGAAATCATAGGTTAGCAATGATCGAAGATCTTAGATTTTCTACATTAGAAGTAGATTTTTGAAGTTAGATGATTAAGTCTTTTCTAGCGATGTGATTTTTCTAAATCATACACTCTAGATCTAACAAATTTTGAGTATCTATTTTAGCGAAACTAGTAAATCTGTTTAGATTCAAGTACTCCATAATAGATTTCAAATTAGTGTTGCTATATTAGATTTAGATGGTATCCATCCCTCTTAGTGCATTGCTAATCACCGTGAAAAACATAATATAAAGTTTTGCCTAATTACTTTGACAAATTATCTGTTACTTTAGGTATGGTAGTACTACCCTACCATTGTATTAGAGCTTAGGCACATACCTAGATATAATATCTTTTAGCAAATAATCAATTGTCCTGGTGTTCCCTGAACCCCAACCGGGCCACACAATGTTTTTAGGTTGCACGCGATGAAATTGTGCAACAGCTTCGCAAACCTATGTTGCAAAAATACGCCCATATCAGCAGAGCGTGCAACAGTGCGTGCAACCGGGTTATATCCACGTGTGCGAGCTCTCTCTTTTGCTCTAAGACAAAATAATAGAATCAAGTTAAACTCGCGGGACCTATAAATGTTGAATGCAACCACATATTATCAAACATATAATTCAGTTCAATATTTATAGGTCGAACAATACAATAAAGATTTTTATTACCCATAAAAAATTGTTTTGTCATAATATCACGCTTAGTTATAAACGGTCAGTAGAAGGTCATGCTTTATAACTAATGGCACTAAAAAATCACTAAGAGTAAAAACTTATTTCACAAAATTTCATTGCAGACAACTGTAGTACATTATTACTTATCACTCTCTCAGAAATAAAATGGTAATAATGAATTCATTGAGAGGCCCCCATCCATGCTTCTAATTGTGTTACTCATGCGCAGGTTCTAGCAAACTGAACAAGTAAACTGCAATTTATTGACTTTGTCGCACCCTTAATACATCATCAGCTGTGGTTTGCGATATTTATGGTCAGTTTTGGTCAGTTTCCCCAAATGGGTGAATTTACCAGAATTTAAGTTATAAATTGACTACAAAGTACTATCCTTTTCATTAAAATCCATTTTTACTATAATTATGTCCCAATTGACATAAAACCTACATCTTGGGGGCCAAAAAAAACCACTGCAGGGTCATTCTGCATTGTGGAAAAAACCTTGAAGACATCAGATCCGCGCAGTAATGTACATAGCGATGTCACAAACATACCACGAAGTGCGGGATCAAAGAAATAACAATGTCATATACATATCATTTCTGATGAAAAGACGAATTTAACATGTCTGAACAGTCTTACCTGAGAGGGGTCGTTCTGCTTGGCAGATTAAACTATGAAAAAGAGATCTGATATCCGCCATTATATACATAACGATGTCACAAATATACCATGTTGTGTGGGATCAAAAGTTGGCCAATGTTATATACATAACGTCAATGTCAAAAAACAATCCTTTTCCAACTAGTCTTACCTGCTGTTTTGCAAGGTTATATACATAACCAAGGTGTAAATCACATCAGAGTTCAGCATTCTGTTAGAAACTTCAGCAATTGAAGTGCAATGCCATCATCAGTTGTATACAAAACAAATACGCCATACTTCAAAACATCAAAATGAAGTCTGGCTTTCAGTTCCTGTGCAATCCAAAAAATTGACACCATGATGCAGCATTATCTCCACAAATCATCGACCTGCACAATCCAAAAAGATCAACACCATGGTGCTGCGTAATCTCAAAAAAACATCAAGAAATCGAATCCTGGTGCATAACTTCCTGCACAATCCGAAAATAGCGACTTGTCATCTTCAAAAACATCGAGACATCTTCCTGTCACAGAACCAAAAAATTTCGATACAATTTTCCACGGTGTGAATCCAAAAATATCGGCACCATGATACAGCAATCTCTTTAGAAACATCAAGAAATCATCCCATCGCTCATCCAAAAATATTGACACCATATTGGCCGGTGTGTCTCATGAAACATCGAGTAATCAGTTGGTACTCACGTGGCGCATGCAAAACGAACCATGTTTAATACATAACCCCATTACAAACATACCACTCTCCCTGTTCCATCATTTTTCCAATGCTCAAAACCTTTTCCATGGCAACCCCCTCAGTCAAAGTAGCGCATTAGTTCATGCTATATACATAATTAATTAACAAAAATCCCAACATTCTCACCTTTGCTGAAAGAGGTTTTTACATATGATCAATGTTAGGAAATGCCAAAGTGTCAAAACTGCTTTTTATATTCATAACAGTAGAATGTCATGTCGTTTTCATCTTTTTGCCTTCCTCTGGAGTCGTAGCACCCATAAATTTACACACAAAATGATGATATATACATAAAACTTGACATACATAATAGACTTACGTATGCAGCAAGTTATGTACATAACAAACCGATATATCGATTTTGCGCAAACGAAGGTGTATTGCAGTTGTCAAGATTTTTTCAATATCTTAGATGTGTTGGAAACTGAGACCTTTTCTCCTTCTTCTCCTTCTCCTTCTTCTCCTTCTTCTCCTTCTTCTCCTTCTTCTCCTGATTTTCCTTCTTCTCCTTCAGTGAGACAGTTTTTTCACTTTTTGCCAAAACAGGTACTGACTAGAAAGTTGATCTGAAGTTACCTGAAAATAATTCATTTTTGGCTTGGACTTACACGGGTAGTTATAGTGTTTTAAGTATCTGCCTACCTTTAAAAATAAATCTATGTGAATAGCTTACAGAACAGCGCTATATCGTGTAACCTCTTTTTCAAGAATCTTTCTGGAAACTTGAAGGGATCATTAATGTGTCACAAATCATTTTAATCATACGTACAACAATGGTTCTATAAACTTGAAGGGAACGTTCCCTTGTCACAAAAGAGAGTCTAACAAGAGAATGATTTCGCAAACGAAAAGGGAACCTTTGTAAACTAGTACTTTTATGTAAGTAAAAAATGATAGAGTCATATATCTTACTTTAAAAATGGGCGAAACGCGAGCGCGGCGCGCGCGAAGCGTGCGAGGCGCTCGCGCCCATTGGCAACTGCTACTTATTACTTAAGCGTAGACAAGCAACTATCCCATACTACCTCTAGATACAAATCTCATTCTGTCTACTCACTACAAAAAATCTTGCAGCAGCTGCTGGTAATGTTAATAAAACAATGCGCGCGATGTACATAAACAATTGATATACATAAAACAGACGTACCTGTGCAGCGAGTTATGTACATAACAAATCGATTTTGCACAAACAAAGGAGCGCGACAGTGCAGTTGTGCTAATAAAATTTCGCACAATTGCGTAAAAAACAACTTCCCCCAATCTGACACGTCCATATTGTGAGTCGTTCCGATTTGTTCTGTGAGGCCGCCAGGCTCATCTTCTGCGTCGTTCCGATTCGTTCCGTGAGGCCGCCAGGCTCATCTTCTGCAACCACTGCTCAACCGTAAAAACATCCATGCAGCACGGGAAAAAAACAGTCACAGCAAGCATATTTGACGCGTCTTCTCTACCAAAAAGTTGTCCCTTCAAGATGCGATCATGGTGGTATTGCATCATCACAATCCGATCATGGCAAAACAATCATTTTGCTCATGGTCGGTCATTTTCATTGGCCTGATATTTGCATGGTGGTGGAAAGCAGTTCTGGAGCGGCCTGCATGCAGCGTGGGTATGGTACCATTAAGGTGGTACCATACCTACTATACAAAAAAATTAGCGATGTGGCACAAATAAGTGAGCAACCAACAGATATTTAAAATGTGTGCACGAAAAATGGCATTTTTGTTTATCAAAACCTTCATTCCCTTATATATGTAAAGGCGTATAGTATGGTATTTTTAATATTCATGTAGTAATTTGAATATGCATACCCCATGATTATGTATATAACAATTTGAATGCTTACAGGATGGTTGTTGCGCAGCATACAAGAAAGGTGTGATTAAATGATATTCAGACATATATAAAAAATATATTAACAAATTTGGTGAATTCATTCAAAAATTTGTGTTCACTATTGTCCTCTCCTAGTGGCCAGGATTTACATAACCCATTAGTTTATATGCAGACATGAATAAAAATGTATGTTATTGCCATTGTAGTATGTGTTTCAAAACAGTAGCTTTCTGATATTTGTTACCACTAACTTCTATTAAATATATTATATAAGCCATTTGTCTTGTGACCATTTGGGGAAACTGACCAAAACTGACCATAAATATAAAACACCTCAGCTGCCATTGTAAACCAATCAGCTCCCCCTGACCATACATGGGAAAAATCCAGTAAAGTGCAGTATCAGATGAATCATGATTCAGGTCAACAATAATCAAATAATCTTAATGGCCCCTCTCTCATGAAAGGTGAAATACTTGGGTGGTTTTATCACTTGTCTCACACTGTATACAGCGATTCGGATTCATATACAGCTTGATAACATAATCAGTCCATCTTGTCAATTAAAGAGATTGAGTGTCCTTGGTCAAGTACCATGCAATGTGGGTGCCAATACATATCCTCAAGCCTCTTGCATCTGAGAACAGGGTGAAGATCAGCAAGACAGGCAACTTTGCCACATGGAAGTTGTTGGCGAGCCAAACTGACGACAATTGACAACTTTAACATTTTTTACTCATGTGACTACCTTTCACGACCATCTGATGACCCTGATGACTGCATGTGACGACACTTTGATGACGCGATGACTGTTGGTGAAGACCTTTTGACGACCCTGACGACTAGTGGTGATGACCTTTTGACGACCCTTGTTATGACTCATGACTATCTCGTGACGACCCCTTATGACGACACTGATGACCCATTTGATGACTCGACAACCTTCCTCAAATAACTACTCATCACGTGAGTGAGAGCAAGTGTGATGAAAAGTACGACTCCGTGACAACCATGACGACTGACGACCCTAACTGATGACCCAACAGATCTTCTGTGACGACCCATGTGACCCCACGTGACGACACCTGACGACATAAGTGACGACAAAAAATGACTCTGATGACCCTGGCAACTTTGGTTGACGACGTCAGATGACCCATGTGACGACCTGTTGATGACCGTCAAAAATCTTTTGACAACATCTGAAGACTCCATCTGGTGATATTTATCACCAAAGTCAAAAATTGCCTGTCTTTCAGGACAAACAAAGATCTGATTGCAATCCTTCTACCACTGACCTTCTCTCAACAGAAAAAAATGGAGTTGCAATTGTTCAGCGTACCTCTTATTTTCATTGAATGTTATGAATTCCCTGCCGAAAACATTTAGCAGTGGCAAAATTTCTTATGATACATCATAAGTTTGTTCAATAATATGCCCTTGTCAACTTGAATTATGAAATTAATTATATTATCAGTGCCATAGTGAAGAGGTTATTTTTTACTTGAAGAGAATATATACTAAGCTGCTGTAGAAGTCAATGTAAAAAATTAAATCTAACCGTTGTGTCACCTTTTGCCTCTGGCTATCTATATATTGTTGTTGTGTGGGGAGAATAAAGATGGTATCTCCACAATGGTTCTACTTTAAGTCTGTGTGACAAGATCACAAACATTGACTGTGGCAACAGCAAAAGTGCCATGGTTGTTATTGATGTACAAGGCAAGTGCATGAACTGGGTGGATTTGTTGGCTCACATATCACACAAGAAAGAAATGTACCTTACAGAAGTAGTAACCATATACAGTAAGAATCCTATTTTTGCTCAGGCTGAAGTAAGTCAAATTTACTCAAATCAGTATCTGATAGAACATGCCTAATAGAATCACAAAAGTTCGGTGTGCGCTGTTAATTGGATGCAGATTCTACTATAAGTAGGTTCATGCTTGGAAAAATCAAAATTATGGTAAGTTAGTTTCTGCTCAAGTAATACTACAAATAAAAAAACTTTATTTAAGTAATGAAGAAACCATGTATGAAATGTTGGGGACTTTTTGAAAGTTATCAATCTTAAAATAGAAGCTTACAGATATCAACTTCAATGAACATAACAAACTCTACTTTAAGTAACCTCTCGCAATATCCATGTGTGTATTCGTGTGTGCATGACTAATTACACACACTTTGTTAGTCAACAAACAACACGTAAGTACACATAGGTATTCTCACAACATTGTTAAGTCATTGTTTTTAATCATGATGACACTTACAAAATTAGGTTTTACTACTAATACATGGCCCTCCAGTTTCATTGAATCGGATTGGATGATGATGGGACTTCTGTTCTCTTTGCCAAGCTACCCCCACACACAAAGTATTGCTCTTGCCAAAATCTGGGGTATCTGCAAAATTGTTCAAAAGTAACTTTGATGCACAAACAGTATATTGTGTGCAAAAACAACTGTGTTGCAATTGTACTAATGTAACTATTACATACCTTTACTGTAGTAAATAACTTGTGTGTGGTATTGAGATAAATAGAGTGTGACCGTTTTTTTGTACCTTGATTTTTTGCAACTGGGCTATACGATGTTTTTAGGTTGCACACGATGAAATCGTGCAACAGCTTCACAAACCTATGTTGCAAAAATACTATGTTAAATATTTAAGTAAATTATTTTACATAAAAGGAATTGATATTAAATCTCATAGTATATGAAATCCATTCACTGGTTAGTCGGTCGCGGGAATGAGACATCACGTCTCAACTGAGAAAGATAAAAAATGGTGGGGAATTCCCAAGAGGAATTTTCAACATCGGTTGCAAACTTCCGATAATACGTTAAATATTGAAGTAAATTATTACCAGGAGCCGCTGCAAGATTTTTTGTAGCGAGCTAGACAGAATGCGAGTTGTAGAGATAGAGGAAGACGTACCATTCTTTATTAATAAAGTGGCTTGTCTCTAGGTAGAGTATATGCCACAGTTGCTTGTCATAAGTAGCAGTTGCAAATGGGCGTGAGCGCCTCGCACGATTCGTGCGCGCCGCGCTTGCAATCGCGCCCATTTCAAAAGTAAGATATAAAATACTATTCATATTTTTGATGTAAAAGTAGTTTACGAAGGTTCCCTTTTAGTTTGCAAAATCGTTCTTGTTAGACACTCTTTTGTGACACAATGGCTTTCCCTTCAAGTTTACAGAATCATTGTTGTATGACTAAAAGATTTGTGACACTTTAATGATTCCTTCAAGTTTACAGAACCATTCTTGAAAAAAATGCTATACACGTTATAGCGCTGTTCTTTAAGCTGTACAAAAAGATATAATTTTAAAGGTAGACAGATATTAAAACTTCATGACTACCCATGTAAGTCGAACCAAAAAATGAATTATTTACAGGTAAGTTCTGATCAACTTGTTGGTCAGTACCTGTTTTGGCAAAAAGTGAAAAACTGTCTCACTGAAGGAGAAGAAGAAGAAGAAGAAGAAGAAGAAGAAGAAGAAGAAGAAGAAGAAGAAGGAGAAGAAGGAGAAGAAGGAGAAGAAGGAGAAGAAGGAGAAGGAGAAGAAGGAGAACAAGGAGAACAAGGAGAACAAGGAGAACAAGGAGAACAAGGAGAAAAGCGGCTCAGTTTCCAACACAACTAAGATTTTGAAAAAATCTTGATTTTAGATGAAAAGGAATTTATATTAAAACTTGTAGTAAATGAAATCCATTCACTGGTCAGTCGGTCGCGTGAATGAGACATCACGTCTCAACTGAGAAACATAAAAAATGGCGGGGAAATCCCATGAGGAATTTACAACATCGGTTGCAAACTTCCGATAATACCATACCATACCATACAATACCTGCAAGACAGGCAACTCGCAAAAAAATAGGACATTTTGGCGATAAAAGTTCGGCAAAGTGACGACTATAGCAACTTGCGCGACTGAAACATACGACTTGTGACGACTCGTAGAACGAAAGTGACGGCTTGTGACCGAGTGACGACCACTGACATGAGCCAAGGATACCTACTGGTACTCCTGACCCTTCCTGGGCCCAAGAACAGGTCCCATGGGTACAAAGACAAATAGTAATTCTACTAACTAAGGGTAGGATCCCACCAAATAGAAACAGGACTCATTAACAAGACTATTAAGTCCTGCAGGGCTTATTACTACTCATTGGTAGGATTAAATATACAGCCCATTCCAGATTCCACTGGATTCAGGTTGGCATGCAAGAATGCATGTACAGCCCAACCCAGGTGCATGTACACCCAGTTTGGCATGCATGAATCCAATAGGATGCATCAAAATCTAACATCCTCGAATTACATGCAAAATGCATGATAAACTAGAGAGGACTACCATGAGGCAGTCCTCATTTTCAATCAGTTTTTTAGCTCATAAATTAAATCTTCAGACAACTGGAACATCTTTTCTACTTCGTTTATCTACAACTACTTTTCGATTACTTCCGGCTTAGGTCACTATCGTGCGATAGCGAACTCGGTAAGTTGCTCGCATCTCAACCACACGAAGGCTCATCCCGGCGACCCACAGGCGGTCGAACAAAAGCAAGGTCAACCACGCAGAGTACTACGTTCATTGCACGTCACCGTCGCGAGCGATTTTTCTAAGTCCACCAAGGAGTTCCTACAAGAAGCTCTTCTTAGGCACTAGCCTAGGTGAAAAACTATAAGCCATGTCCTCCGTGAAAGCAATTCCCGAAGGGCTTAAGTGGGTAGAGTGCGAACGTGGCATTGGAGGGAAGAACTCCCCCATACGTTACATCCCTGAGCAGGATCCCGTGCAGGATGCCCTCGCGAAGGACAAAAAGACCACCTATTTCAAGCTGACTCTCCCCAATACGGGAAACGGGTTAAAGGTGGCAGTATGGGTGTCCGGGACTCCCGAGCAGTTTCTACTGCATGTACGCTCCGCAATTCACGCGTGCAAGCAGATGGGGCTTGACACGGACTTCACGGCAGCCGAGAAGGCTGTTGAAACAGCCAAGATCGAGGCTGAACTAGCCAAGCAGGAGTGCGTGACGGTGCGTAATGCTGAAAAAAGAAGAAGGGCAATAAACAAGAGGCGCCGGTACGACTACCGAGGCTGTTTCACCTGCCCTAGTAGAAGCCAAAGCCGCGTATGACAAGGCTTTGAAAGCTCTAGAGGATGCGAAGCTCGCCGTTGCAACGGCTGGAGCGAAGCCCTTCAAGCTTTATGGAAACCTCCTCTCCAACGAGGCTCGTCAGCCTTGGGAGAAGATTATCAAGGCCCAAGTGACTAAAGCTCCTTGGGAAGACATCAAGGGAGTACCGCACACGGAGACTCCCACGAAGACTTGGAACTCGTTTCACGAGTGCGTCACGTTTCACCTACTGCAGGTGTTCCGTCATAACGCGGGCGAGGCCCTCAAGTACTATATCACGAATACGCTGAAAAAGCCCAACCGGGTTTCGATTCGTCATTTTTTTGTCCGAGTAGATCAGCTCAACAGCTACCTTGAGACATTGCCCTGCCTGTATTACAGCCCGAAGGCTAATCAGGCGACCAAGAAAGTATTGCCTCTTGATGACGCTGACCTTGCGACTCATCTATTGCGCATGTGTCCAGCCAAGTGGCAAACCCAGTATGACCTCACAGAGAATACCACTTCGGTCAGTACTAGGGCCCTACTATTGGTCCTAGAGAATATCGAGAACAATGCAGAACTCGATAACAAGCCCGCTAGCACGACCAAGGCAAAAGAAGCTGACACAAAGCGGAAGATGGAGTCGATGGATTCCTGCATCCCGAAGAAGCCCAAGAAGGTGGGCTGGACCAAAAAGCACTGTGTGCTATGCAAGAAGCATGGGGGGCCGCACAAAAGTCACAATACACGTGACTGCCGTCGCTATAACAAGGACGGTACTCCTATCAAGAAGAATGGGGGCGCAGGTAAGCCCGGTTCAAAAGAAAGGAAAACGGAGGGCGCAAACTTCGCCCAGATAGTCCGGGCGGAGTTGAAGAAAGCGCTCCGCAAGAAGTCTAGTAAGCGCAAGAAACGTCGCGCTAATGACTCGGAAAGTGACAGCAACTCCGACGACAGTTCGTGAAGGTGCGGGTCGGATAGCACTGGGGAATTACGTAGATGTAAGAAATGTAAACTAAATACTGCAATTGACAGTTACACTACCCCCAGTCCGAGTAAAGCTATCCTGACTAATAAAAGTCAAAATCCAAAATCAATTAAATCAACTGTCATGAAAACCAAGATATCAAAAAAATCTTGTTCCAAAACAAAAAATCCCGAATTAAAAATTCGAAATAAAATGAAGTCAACAACATCATCCAACTTAAAAAATCTTACGACAAAAAAGTTGTCAGTAATAAAACACAACATACTGAGGCTGATGTGAACATGCCCAGTGTAAGTTACAATATCAATCACAAACAGGAAGTGATTACAACAAGCACCAAGGACCGCCTCGGTGTCACGGCATTAGTTGCCATAATGGAACCAGCGACTGAAAGTCAATCCGGCAGAGCCTACAAACAACCTCTGCGGAGTCGCCCCAGTAACAAAATTAAAGTCCTATTGGACTCTGGGTCTGATGGAGACCTTACTTTCCTTCCTAAAGGAAAAGACAAGCCCTTTCCCTACCTGACTAGGCAGGTGCCAAAGTCTTGGCATACGTCAAATGGGAGCTTCCAGACAACCAGAAGAGGTAGGATCAGAGTCAAATTCTTTGAGTACTCCAATTCCAAGGAGTATCTCCTACAACCTGACATTGTGGAATACAAGGAAGATGACATGACCAAACCAGGGTTTGACCTCATTCTTGGTAGTAATACCTTGAAAGAGTTAGGAATTGTCCTAGACTTTCGGACAAAAGAAATTACCGTGGATGACATCTCACTGCCAAGGAGAGACATCAACAAATTAAAGACAAGAGCTACTGTGGAAAAAGCTTGGACTATGAACAATAGCATCTACCAAGAGACATCCAAGGAACCACAGAGTACTCTGGAGGCAACAAAACGCCTCATCAAAATACTAGATGCTAAGTATGAAAAAGCGGATCTCAGGGCAATTGTCAGAGACAACTGCACACACCTAAGTGGCCCAGAACAAGCAAGGTTACTGGAGCTCCTACAAGAGTTTGAGGAGTTATTTAGTGGGAAACTAGGTGACTGGGATTGTAAGCCGGTCTCCCTCCAGTTAAAGGAAGGAGCACAGCCATACCATGGCAGGCCTTTTCCTATACCCAAGAAGCACATAGAAATAACAAAAAGAGAGGTACAACGACTATGTGACTTAGGGGTACTCAAATGGCAAGATGATTCTGAATGGGCATCTCCCACATTCATCATACCCAAAAAGGACAACACCGTACGGGTTGTCAGCGATTTTAGGGAATTAAACAAACGGATAGTGAGAAAACCGTTTCCTATTCCCAAAATCAGCACTGTTCTACAAGAACTCGAAGGCTTTACATATGCCACAGCCCTTGACCTAAATATGGGCTATTATACCATTAGATTGGATCCAGATGCGTCCAAAATATGCACCATTATCTTTCCGTGGGGTAAGTACTCTTACCTACGGTTACCAATGGGTGTTGCATGTTCTCCGACATCTTCCAGGCTAAGATGTCTGAGCTAATGGCAACCCTCGAGTTCGTCCGAACTTATCTTGATGATTTACTATGCATCAGCAAGGGAAACCTAGAAGATCACCTTACTAAACTTAGAAGGGTCTTCATTAGGTTGCGAGACGCAGGCTTGACGGTCAATGCACGCAAGTCGTCCTTCTGTGCCGTGGAGACAGAATACCTAGGATATGTGCTATCCAGAGATGGTATAAAACCACAACCAAAAAAGGTACAGGCAATCCTCGCATTAACACCGCCTCAAAATGTTAAACAGCTCCGTAGGTTTCTAGGCATGGTCCAGTACTACAGAGACATTTGGGCGAGATGCAGTGAAATACTTGCACCATTAACCAACTTAGTTGGTGAATGTGGACACACCAAAGCCACAAGGGCTACCAAAACCAAGAAAAAGCCATGGCATTGCGATAACATCCATCAGCAAGCATTCGACACTGTAAAGGCAACTATCGCTCGTGATGTTACCTTGGCCTACCCTGACTATTCCCAGGGATTTGAGATTTACACAAATAGATCCAAATTTCAATTGGGCGCTGTGATTACTCAAAACAACAGGCCGCTGGCGTTCTTCAGTAGAAAACTGAGTCCAATGCAGCAAAAGTATAGCGTGACCGAACAAGAACTACTGGCCATAGTAGAAACACTAAAAGAGTTCAAAGGCATGCTTTGGGGACAACAGATTACGGTCTACACTGACCACAAAAATCTAATGCAGGATGCTCTAGGTCTGACCTCTGATCGAGTGTACCGCTGGAGATTACTCTTAGAAGAGTATGGCCCCACCATCGTGTATATCAAAGGCATCCACAACACCGTTGCGGACGCCATCTCACGACTGGACTATGGACCCGTCACAGATGACAGGTCAACCTGGATGACTTTACGCCCAGTGTTGGTGCTACCACAACACCTCACAGCCAGAAGCATCCCTAGCATCCACCCAGGAATCCATGAACCAGGTGTTTGCTAATCGCAACGAAGAGGACTCCATCTATCCCCTCACAACCAGAGAGATAGCGGAGGCACAACGCGAAGATGAAAGCCTACTAAACAAAGGCTACTCAACTCAATTAGTTGAGAATATTAAAGTACTCTGCAAGGATGGCAAAATGGTTATTCCAACAAGCCTCCAACACTGGGCGGTAGCTTGGTTTCACCACTACCTACAGCACCCCGGGACTAAACGTCTCGAAGAAACTCTTCGTCTGTCGATGTATTGGAAAGGTCTAAGAACGACAGTCCAATCACACGTCAAAAAGTGTCACAGTTGCCAGGTGAACAAACGCAGGCAGATAAAATACGGAAAACTGCCACTAAAACTTGCAATCACCAACTGGGAGGCTCTATGTGTGGACCTTATAGGACCGTACACCCTCAAGGGCAAGGACAAGACACAAATTGACTTCATGTGCGTCACAATGATCGATCCTGCAACAAGCTGGTTCGAAATTGTAGAGTTGCCGGTATCACAGCTCCGAAGCTTGATATTCCCATGGGTACAAAGGGGCACAAGGGCAAAGACACACATGTCCAAGAACACCAACCCTACTTTGACAAGACGTCAGCAACAGTAGGTAATTTAGTCAATAGGACCTGGTTTAGCCGTTACCCACGTAGTCAATATATTATCTACGACAATGGAAGTGAATTTAAACTTCACTTCGAGACCCTCTGTGAATCATATGGTCTGAAGCGTAAGCCAACCAGTGTCAAAAACCTCAAGCGAACGCAATACTCGGCGGGTGCATCAAACAATCATGGCGATGCTCCGCACAGCTGAATTGGATATGGCCGACACCATCAGCTAGAGTGACATTGCTGACTTTCTCACAAATGCCGCATGGGCCGTTCGCTCTACCTATCACACAGTACTAAAAACTTCGCCAGGTGCAGCTATCTTTGGAAGGGACATGTTGTTTGACGTCCCCTACATTGCTGACTGGTCTAAAATAGGGGAATATAGACAACGGCAAACTGACCGTAACACAAGACGGGAGAATGCCTCTTGCATAGACTGGGACTACCAGCCCGGTGACAAAGTACTGCTGCGAAAAGACGGTATCCTCCGCAAAACAGAGAGCGGTATGAAAGTGATCCTTGGACTATCACGTCAGTTCATACGAATGGCACAATAAGGGTTCAACGCGGAACTAAGTCCGGCGACTTAACATTAGGAGAGTTACACCATATTTTGAATAAAGTAAACACGACTTGTACCTTACCCCTTCTCCTATCAAGACTTACGCTCGTCATTGCTACACCATCTTTTTTCCTCCTCGCGGTTTTCTTTTTTTCCTCGAGAGGTTTTCTTTTCGTGAGCATTGACACCTTATTGCTCCATTCGTGGGGCGAGTGACATGAGCCAAGGATACCTACTGGTACTCCTGACCCTTCCTGGGCCCAAGAACAGGTCCCATGGGTACAAAGACAAATAGGAATTCTACTAACTAAGGGTAGGATCCCACCAAATAGAAACAGGACTCATTAACAAGACTATTAAATCCTGCAGGGCTTATTACTACTCATTGGTAGGATTAAATATACAGCCCATTCCAGATTCCACTGGATTCAGGTTGGCATGCAAGAATGCATGTACAGCCCAACCCAGGTGCATGTACACCCAGTTTGGCATGCATGAATCCAATAGGATGCATCAAAATCTAACATCCTCGAATTACATGCAAAATGCATGATAAACTAGAGAGGACTACCATGAGGCAGTCCTCATTTTCAATCAGTTTTTTTAGCTCATAAATTAAATCTTCAGACAACTGGAACATCTTTTCTACTTCGTTTATCTACAACTACTTTTCGATTACTTCCGGCTTAGGTCAACTACTGAGTTGTCAAAATGTTGTAAGTTACGACATCTTACGACAACCAACGTCGTAACTGACGACCATGTTACGACAGCCAAAGTTGTCACTGACAACCATGTTAAGACAGCCAAAGTCGTCACTGACGACCATGTTACTACACCAAAAGTCGTGGCTGACGACCATGTTACGACAGCCAAAGTTGTCAGTGACAACCATGTTACTACCTGCAGAGTTGTAAGTTACGACAAGTTACGACCTACTAGTTTAACAGTAGTACTGTCGCGTTACGTTGGCTGCCGTAAAAAACATACCAGATTATACGTGCCATAAAAAAATTAAATTGCATCACTACTTCTTTTCTACACCATGACGATTTCCGCTGCAGCCGCGGCAACACCTCGAGCATGGCAAGTGCCGTTACAACACCCGGTCCGCCACGATTGCCCTCACCGCAACATCACCCACGACCATCCTGCCGCTTGGATTGGTCAGATTCGCTGAATTTCCAGAGAAATTGCACCGTTTCTACCAAGCAATTTTTGTTACACGGCGACCATCATGCCTGAGAGGGGGAAAGATGGTATTTTGGTGAATGTAAGTCCATTTTGTAATCAAATCTTCCGCCAATATTCCCCGTAAATCATTCACTTAGTTTCCTATTGTGCTTTCTGTTGTGGTCGCCTCGGTGGGCTAGGTTGCCTGCCCATTGCTTTCATGGTGATACTTAACCATGCCCATGCAAGACTCAACAATCAACCGCAATACTGTAGAATTTGAATGGGTCAAGCCGGCATGGGAGGTTCTTGATGGTGAGTTCTTTTGGAACTATTTTTTTATGCCAACGCGACAATACCTACTTAACGTCATGCTGAATGAAACCAGGATGATTGAAAGAACATCAGAATTAGGCCTCATAGTCACGGGTATTACTTGTGCCGTGGGTGTGGTAATGTTTCTCTTGCCTCCAGTTCCAGGTGTGCCAGTGTATTTGACCCTTGGCATTGTACTTACTGCATGGGGCTACGGCACCATGGGTACGTTGAAGAGTAATTCCCAGAAACAAAACCTCGTTGACCGTAACATACCTGCTTATCTTTCCACTTTTTTCTTCAGGTTGGGTGAACGCAGTGCTTTTTTTGACCGCTGTTGGAACAGGGTTGAAAATATTCTCAAGTGCGCTACAACAAAAACTCATAGGTGAAAACCGATCACACTTTGTAAAAAATTGTCAATTTGTCAGAATCAACTCTCAGTTAATGAGAGCCATGAGGCTGGTTCTTGGAAAGAGCGGGCTCAGTGTCCCGAAAGTGGCGATTTTGATTGGTGGCCCAGATTGGCCGGTAAGTGTTATGTTTGTCACCAAGTTCTTGCTTATTCTTTCCTTTAATGTCTCATCTGGCCATCAATTTCTGAACGAATAGACCTCAGTATTGTGTGGAATCATGAAACTCTCTCTCTTCAAAATAATGGTAGGAACTCTTCCTATTGTTATTCTTATATTCCAACATGCTTGATGGGTGGCTTGTTGTACATGGTGTCACTCGACTCAGCCACTGGTAACCCTGAGATACCCTGGTCAGGAACCGCGACAACAATTTGCGCATCACTTACTGCAGCTGTGCAGTTCGGATCTATGATAGTGGCTGCATATTACCTTGACCAAGCCAGCGAACAACGCCGAGATGAAGTGGACACCATCAAAATTGATAAAAAAGTCCAGGAGACTGATGAGCGGGATGAACACTTGCAAAAATGCTACACAACTGCAATGCAATGGCGATCCATTCCAATTTGGTCAAAAGTGATACTAGTGGGTGCCGTCATCTGCATCACAATCAGTTGTTATTTTGTGCAATTCTTCTCCAGCTTCTGTTTTGTGCAACATGAATTAACACACTCAATATATGACAATCTTGATGGGAATGTCACAAATCTCTTTCTTCCTCTCGGCTGGGTTGCTGTTGGACTATTCTTTGTGTCTATATTGTTTCAACTGATCTTTACTGACTAGGGCAAGGTAAGAAAACTCTCATTTTCGAGGAGTCATAGCAAGCCAACTTGTTATTGCAGAGCTCTTGCTCACTAATGAACTCGATAGTTTACTAGGCTGATAAGTTTGGTCAAATGCATTTACCATTACACTTATCTATTTATTAATAGGAGCGTTATTGTACATACACCAATTTTGTTAGTCAAACTTTCCCCTCCATGGATCAATGTCGCCATCAACTGGCTTGTTATCCACTTCCCTCACAAACCGATACACTTCAACGAGACCAACTTCAAACACCTGAATGCCTTTACCCACCAACTCTTTGCTTTCAAATCCAATGGAGTTTGACGTAGAACCTCTTGTGAGGTCATCATTCAATCTGAGACCACTCGATCCATCCTCTACTACACCCATGGATATAAAGTTATCTCCGCTGATCATGAGTTGACCAGCATCATTCAATGAGATAGTGACATCCTCGGCATGGTCAAAGGAGCGGATATGCATTTCTTTTGTTTTGTATCGAAAGCATTCAGGATTAGGACAGAAGCAACCCCCGTCGCCATATCCTTCGGGGTTATTACGCCACCTATGGGTGGAATACATGACAATGACTGTGTCTTCGCCGGTGTCAAGAACTTCGATCATAGTTATTGTGTGTTTTGCAGAGGCACAACATCTATAAAACATTTCAACCGACCTCCCATGATGATTGGATGAATAAATGAGATCCAGTTTAGTAGATTGCAGTATGGGAGGAGGCCATTTAGCCAAACTCAATGGTCCGGAGGAGTCTTTGGCCAACTAAGCCTTCCACAAGCCCCAATGTTTTTGTATCTGCATGCATCGGCAGATTGTCCTGGTTGGCCTCTGACCACGTTTCAGTCATCGGGAGGGCGCGGCCTGGGGTTTGTGATTCATATATGATGGGGGTGGCAGAAGATGACATGTCAGCTCCGTCATATCAAATGAAATAATGGAAGAAGAATACAAATTCACAAAACTCACAACTTGCACGGTCAAAAGTCATGGGAGGGCACGGCGTGTGGCGTGGTGTTTGCATTTCATAGAGGAGGGCAGTTGCAGGAGTAGGCAAGTCAGTGCGACGTTTCAAATTAAATAATTTACCAGATCAAAAAATGGCAAAACTCACCAGTGGCACGGTCAATTGTCGTGCTTCTTTTTGGTGGTTCTGAATTGAAGCCACGGGAGGGCGCGACGTGAGACTCGGGGTTTGTACTTCATAGAGGAGGGCCGTTGCAGAAGAAGGCGAGACAGGTCGACATATTCGAATTAAATAATTGACCAATTAAAAATACACAAATCTCAGCACTCACATGGTCAATTGTCCTGATTCTTTTCCTCGTTGTTAGATTAAAGACGCGGTAAGAGAGCAGCGTGGGGCATGGGGCATGGGGTTTTGAAAGTCATGGAGGGGGAGTGGCAGAAGATGACACGACAGGGGCATGAATTTCCAATTAAAAAGTTTCGCAGAAAAAAACATTGCAAAACACAACAACCAACCTACCTTTTGCCATATTGATGGACGGTCTTTTGCCAAGAGTTAGGGCGAGAAGACGTGCCGACAAGCAGCTCAAAAGTCCACAAAATCGCTGAGGTACGAGGGGGGTATTGTGGGGACGATGGGAAATCCCATCTTGCCATGAAAATAATGAGCCCGGCGTGAGCTCGATCCATTGCGCGCGTCCATGTTGCTTACGAACACATGTTACGACAGGTTACGACCACGACCAAGTTACTACCACCAAAGTCGTAAGTTACGACCATGGTACTACCTCGAAAGTCGTAACTGACGACCATGTTACGACAGCCAAAGTCGTCAGTGACAACCATGTTACGACACCCAAAGTCGTCAGTGACAACCATGTTATGACATCAAAAGTCGTCACTGACGACCATGTTACGACAACCAAAGTCGTCAGTTACGACCATTCGACGACGTTTGTCGTACGTTAAAGAAGTAACTGACGACTCGGACGAGCCATCTGACGACAACTGACGACACGAATGCGTTCGTCGTGACTGAAGTGACGACTCTAGACGAGATTTTTACCTAAAAAGAAGATTTTTTAGCGAGTTGCCTGTCTTGCTGAAGTACTCCATATCGTTTTTTTAGCGGTATGTTATGGTGACGAATCTCGCTTTGACAAAAAATAAATTTATGGTTTGGAAATCTCAGAATATTCGGCCCCAAAGCTTTTCAATGACCAAAAGGTTCTGAATTAGTAATGTTGAAATTTACCTTTCGTTTGTGATAAGTGGTTCTTAGTCACCGCCGTTTACGGTGGGCAGTAGGAGGAGATACACGATCGCTCCGTCGTGTTTGAGCTCTGTGCAGCTCTGTGCTCCATCAAAAACATTGAAATGGAGTCAAAACTCGGATAACCATTATCAGATCATTATCTACCATTTTGTTTTTGCCAGAAACGCAACATAAATCGAAATAAATATAGCAAGCCCACTCTCTCTGCGCGAAGACGAAGTTGGCACGATGGCCAATGATGACCATGAAAACAATGCTGCCCTCCTAGAAGAAGCCGAGTCGGAGGTACTCCATGAAAGTCGGGCCAATGCTGCTCAATCCGAAACCAAAGACTTCAGCATTAGCATGGAAGAATTGATCTACGGAGCCTCTTCCTTCCATGCAATAGTGAAACCTGTGAGCCTTACTATGATCCTCTCTTCTCTGGCTGTGATTTATATCAACACTGATCAAACGAAGGCGCAGGGAGAGCAGACGCTAAAGATGTATCAGGCCTTTTCCATAACAGAAGATCAGAGCTCTGCCACATCATTGGGTTTAAGTTTGGTGAATGCCTTGATTATCGTGTCGGTGATTGGTGCCATGACCTTTTTTATCGTCATATTATACAAGTTTAGATGCATGAAGTTTCTCATGGGATACATGGTGATTGCTTCGACCGTCTTGCTCATGTTCGTGGGGGGGAATATGTTTACGGTCGCCATCGACAAGTACAATCTCGCCATAGATAGAATCTCGTATTGGGTTACTATGTACAACTTTGCCGTTGTCGGGACACTTGCTATCTTTTACCAGAGGGGCATCCCTTCCGTTGTTAACCAAGGATATCTCATCGCCAACGCAACAATTGTAGCGTGGCAACTTTCGTATTTCAATGACTGGATGGCGTGGTCATTGCTAATTATGCTGGCGTTTTATGATCTTTTTGCAGTTTTGACTCCATGCGGACCGCTAAAGGCGCTTGTGAATTTAATGTCTAAGTCAGATGCACCTGCGATGCCCGGACTGCTATATGAAGCAGAACTGCCAGAAAACGCAACACGTCCGGGCAAGAAACGGACAAATCATAATGCAGATCAAAACTATGCAACCACTGCTGCTCCTACTGCTGCCGAGAGCAGCAATGCAGATAGATATGGCACCGATGTTGACGAAGGCCGGGAACAATTGACAGTTAGCGAGTCTGCAGATGTCTTTGACGCAGATGAAGACTGTGGCTGCAAAACAAATTCCCACTTGGATGATTCGACCGAGCCAAATAATGAGGGACGCTGTGGAGAAGTTGCATATGAAGCTTCTCTCAGTGGTACTATGGCGCCATTTACCACAATTTCGAGTGATTCGGCTTGCAAGACGAGACACAAAACAGATGGATTCACGCGTAAGAGTTCATTGCCCCCCGCAAATTCGACACAACCGCTCTACTCGGAGAGGAAAAAAAATGCTGAGATGGATTCCCACGAGGAACATGCATTCTCAACCATTATTCCACTGGCCATTGCAAGAGTATACAAACTGCCCATCAGCTTAGCTAGGAATTCAACAGTAGACACCTCGCATCCAACGGCATACTTAGGACAACAGCTGAGTCCTAGTGAACTGCAGACCGTTGTGAGCGTTAAATTTCCCAGAGGAGGAGGAAGGATTGAGACAACGAAAAACAGGAAAGAAGAACTTCGATATCTAGTCTATGACAGAGACGGGATCTTGAAACGAACTCTCCTCGTTAACGAGATGGGTAAAGTCATGGAACAAGTTATTCGTGAACAGGACGACAGCGAAGAAAAGGGATCGAACAATATCAAACTCGGGTTAGGCGATTTCATTTTTTATTCAGTCCTTGTATCAAAGGCCGCCGAGAGTGGATTCGCCGCATTTGTAGCATGTTTCCTATCTATTCTCACAGGGCTCGGAGGAACCTTGGTACTGCTGTCTGTGTATCACCATGCATTGCCTGCGTTGCCAATATCTATATTTCTCGGTGTTGTATTCTACATCTTGACTATCTACTCCATGGAACCGTGGATCCATGCAATGTGGCAGGTGCCATTTTACGTCTAGCGGAATATCAGGGACATACTTGATGTTAACGACATTCACAATTTTTTATAGTATACCAGTGAAGCTCACATATTAGTGCCATTTAGCCCTACAGCAATCGAGACAATCAAACACATTCTTTTTATGACTTCTTGGAATTATCTCGTTTTCCTGCACTTGCAACTCGTCGTCCGAATGTTGGACAATAGGCGCGTCAGGTGTTGTGTCCGCAGGCAATTCACATGCGATTGCACCAAGATCTATGGCAGATTTCAATGCGACAGAAATTTTACCTCCGCTGTGTTTGGTGAGTAATTCTGTTGCAGTCACTATGGATGATTCGAATACAAAGCCTTGATGTTCATGGGAAAGTTTCAGCTTAACGGTATTCAAGATACACACACAAAAGTTTCAGAAACAACTGAGAGGTAGACACACTAATCATGCTAGGATGCTCAATTACCTTGAGGTGTCTTAGATTCTTATTCATAGCGCTGACAAAGCCAGATCCCTGGGGGTTGAACAACACATATGCTTAAAAAAGCACAAAAATGGAACATCGTGATGGAACATAACACGAGGTCGCTTCAACGTACCTTTATAAACATGTCATTATCAGAGATGTGGACAGAAAACAACAACCTCTTTTTAAATTCGCAGGACAACTCATCATCTTCAGACCCATTTGTTGAGCGTAATTGTAAAGGCTTTAATCGATCCAACGATTTTCGAAGATCAATCCCTGTCTCCTCAAAAAGTTCCCTGGCGGCGCCAATTTTACACGCCAAAAGAAGGTGGTTTGCGCCACGGACTCCTGGGCTCATCATTACTGAACAGGCATCGATCATGATCATAGGTCATTTCAGGTCGGGTCGATCCATGTATCGAAATCAAGAAGCACCTCAAAATCGCTCACCGGCACGATCAAAATCTTCCTTGTCGACGTGTCCACCGGGAAGTTGATGATGTGGTCCCTTGCTCTTCTTTCGTGTGCAATACAGCAGCAAAATGCCATGGTTAGGGTGGATTGGAACAATGAAGGCTTTGTAGTCGTCGTCAATGTTGTAGGCGGTCATGGTTACATACAGATGAGGCGGCCCCTTCGTCTGCTTCTGCCTACGCGGTTTTACTGCGATGGCAGTCTATGGCAGTCTTGGGCCCAGCATGCCTCTAAAGAAAGAGCTAAGAAAGAACCTGAAACAACACAACATGCTGAACGGTAGACTGAATAGATCTCGTATGATACACAGTCACTACCTTTATTTTTTAAAAACATTTAAGATATTTGCTACTGACAGCTACTGACTATGAAAAATTGCACGGCAACCATGGGATTCGCCGCCCAAAATGTAAATGATGTGCACTCCAATGTGGACTCCAATTATTGACTGCAGGAGTGTGGCCATAAGGGCTTCATCGCATCTACAACACCCTTACAGCTTGGAGATGGCTGGTCCTGCACAGTGTAGAAATCACTACTGAATCTTCGTCACACAATTATTTGCATAATTTGGCTTAGGCTGATCCTTATTTACAATAATTTTTAAAATAAATTTATTTTTGCTCATGAAGGAATAAATTTATTTTACTATTTGGATCCCTCCATCCTTATTTACACAAGTGACACAACATTGTTATTTTTCCAAAAAATGATACTACTCTGCAATGAACAAAACACTTTTTCCAATGTATTAAATATTATTACTAGTAAAACTACTTCTTAGCTAACAGACAGAAACGACGACAATTGACTAGAAAAAACCTTGCTCTCTCCACCTCTGCTCCTCGTTCTTTAGCACCCTGGTTTTGCAGTTTTGCCAAGCTATAATTGGTTTTTTGTTGTGTGAAGGTGAGGATGCCATGTCCGACATGACGCGCCAACATCTCACACCATCAACAAACCTCTCTGAAACTGTCGTCCACCTCCTCTCTCTATTCTTTCATGCCCCTGCAATATTGGTTGGTTGTTGTGTTCTTTTTTCGACAGTAATGATGCCATGTCTGTCGACATATCCGACAGGGCAGCGCCACCATCGACCGCTAAAGCCCGCGAAGGTTCTCATCATCACCCCTTGCCAAACCCTCTGATAGAGCCGACCGAGCGGATGTCTTGTTCGCTCCACCATATCTCTGTCTTCTTCCATGTTCCGGTTGTGGCTTTTCCGAAGTGGTTGGTTGTTGTGTAATAATGTTCATGGCGACGATTGACAATTGATGATTCCATGTCTGACATGGCGTCACCGGCCGAAACTGCCAACACTTCTCACCATCGACGGAAGCCCCTCCTGCCGCCCAACACAGAAAAGAACAACACTGAAGGCATTGATGAGGCGAAGATTTCGTGCAATAAAGGGGGCAATAAAAATTCAAAAAATACTTACATTTCCTGAATTGTCTGTTTTCCTCCAACTCCCCATTAGCTCGGCAGAAATGGTGTGATTCCTTGTACAACACGGGGAATCTGACCGAACCAAGCGGCAGGATGGTCGAGGGTGATGTTGCGGCGAGGGCGATCGTGGCGGACCTGGTGGTGTGACGGTATTCGCCCTGATTGAGGTGATGCCGCGGTGGCGGCGGCGGCGGCGGAGATCGTCATGGCGACGAACGCCAGATGTAACGTGTCTATCTGACATAGGCCAAGAATCAGCCATTTTTGTACCCCAGGGTACAAAACCTAAATTGAGCATGAATCAGCCTTTTTTGTACCCCTGAGTACAAAACCTAAATAGGAGCATTCTCAGGACCCCAAGTAGGAGAGTCCACCTCCCGACGGCATGGACTCCCCAACATGGAAGTTCAGAACCCCAAACAAGAGAGCACTCTTTTGGAAGATCTAAACATCTTTCAGAAGGGTATAGACATACCATATTGTGTAGAAGTCTACACAATGTTCGTTTGCATCGTTTGGACTGGAGTGCAGTTCCACTGCCTTTCCATCCTCACAATAGCACAAAATATAGCTCATAAAATCAATTCTTCGACACCTGTCGAAACTACCTATAATTTTCGCGTGATATTTTTTACGACGATTTTCGGCTCAGGTCACTATCTATAGATAACCGTGGTGCGACCTTCGGCGCACGAAGCCATCGACATCCAAACCTTCCGACACGAGGTACGCTAACAATTTTTATCGCGGCGGCAATTTTAACTTTTCGCACCAGCGATACGTTTTTTTGCACGATCGACGATTTATCCAAAATCAGCTACGCGATCGGCGAATTCCTACGGTTTCGCGATCTACGAGCTCTCCAAAATAATCCCGCGATCAGCGAGCATCAGCGATAAACTTGAGCGATCGACTTCTGCGATCGGGGATTCCTACGAGTCGGATTAATTTCGTGATCGAGAATTCTCGCGAAATACCTTGGAGCAAGACTTTCAAGAAATAAAAGCCGACGAAGAAAAATTTAAAAAAAAAAAAAAATTCTTTTTCGAGCTAACCTCAACAGGGCACCCAAGACCTTCTTCAAGGCCTTGTTTTATAATACGCCCCTTGGCGAGGCAATCAAGAGGATGTCGACCAGCAAATCAAGCCCAGAAGGACTCAAGCCACAGGAGTGTGAACGGAGTTCAGGGAGGTCCAAACCACCCATTTCCTACATTCCCACTGCCATGGACACCCGAAGGTAATCAACAAAATCAAGGTCTCCAACAAAATGACCTTGTCTGTCACCGTCTTCGATGAGGGAAGTCCTGAACAGTTCCTCAACCATGTCCAGACCTCGATGGAAATAATTTCCCAGAGAGGCTTAGACACGGACTACGGGAAGCCTGTAAGGCAGATGCAAAGGCTGAGGCAAAACTGACTGCGGCCACTGCGGCCAAAGCCAAGTTCAAAGGGACGGATGAAAATTCCCCGTCCTCCAGTCGTGGAACAAAGCAACTGCTGCTAAAATCCACACCAGTGAGGCCCTAGTGTCCGCTGGCCAAGCGATCTTCCTGCAGTACTCCACTCAATTGTCGGAGACTGCCCGTCGTCCTTGGACCACCATCGTTGGGGAGCAAATCAATTGCGAACCCTGGACCGATGTGTATGGGACAGAGCATCCCACAAAACGCCCGGCATCTTGGACCTCCTTTCAGGAGTGTGTCCAGTTGCACCTGCAGACCGTCTTCAGGACGGATGCAGCGGAGCAAAACGTTTCTACATCAGCAATGGGCTGAAGAAACCAAACAGGGTACCCACCAGGGACTTTGTGCAGAGGATCCAGCGCCTTAACGGGTATGTGGAACTCTTGCCGTGCCTGTTTTACTCTTCCAAGGCTGCAAAGTCTACGAAAGTATGCGGGCCATTTGATGATGCCGACTTGGCAAGCCACATCCTCAGGATGGTTCCTAGGAACTGGCAGGACCAATATGAGCTCAGTGGAGCTTTGGTACCACAGAGTGTCAGGGAACTTCTCGAAGTCCTTGAACGCATCGAGAAGGCCTACCCCACCGAGAAGGTTGGAGAAGGACCCAAGACCGTAGCCAAGGCTAACGACTCATCTAGGAAGAAGATGGTCTCTTTTAGTGACCGGATTCGAAGAAACGTCGCACAGAGAAGTACTGTTCTCTCTGCAAGAAACATGGGGCGCACATACCACCCACAACACTCCGGATTGCCGGAAGTATGACTCAATGGGACCCGAAGTCAAGCTTCAAGGGGAGAAAACCAAATGGAAACTCTCGTGGACTAGAGAGACCTGCTCGAGGAGGAAGTAGCTATGCGCAGCTATCCGCTAAAATCGACAAACTTACCAAGTCCAACAAGAAAATGAAAGCGCTATCGGAAAAAGAAGCGTAAGCATCACGAAATGAGCGACAGTGATGATTCAGACTCATCTTGAGATGATGGGTTGGGGAGTACTAAGAAATTGTGTAGTAAAATCGATTGTAATGAAATGATTAACACTTATCTTAGTCCGATTAAGACTTCCCCACGTGCCAACATAACATTTTCTGGTTCAAACAAGACATGTTCGAACCTGGCAGAAGACCTAGGAAATCTTCCAGTCAACCTTACACAGAGTGAAACAATAACCGAATTGTCGGACCCCGAACTGTCGGGTGACCTTTTCAATAGTGTGAACCCCCTTTGACAGGTAAAGAAGGGCAGGTCACTACTGTAGTAGCACAAGCACGCTATAAAGCGACTGAAAATCCAGCCCGTAAGAATATCGAACACTCTACAGGGCGTCGTACCAGTAACACAGTCATCAGGATCCTACTAGACAGTGGATCTGATGGTGATCTCCTGTTCCATGCAAAGGAACGGAGAAAGCGCTTTCCCTACTTGACTAGGCAGGTGCCAAAGTCTTGGCGCACGTCGAATGGGAGCTTCTAACCAAAGGAAGGAGCGAAGTCAACTTAAAGTTCTTTGAGTATTCGAACAGTAAGGAGTACACAGTGACTCCTGGCGTAGTAGAGTATGATAAGAAAAGATGGCTAAGCCAGCGTTCGACCTCATTCTTGGATGTCAAACCATGAAAGAGCTCGGAATTGTTCTAGATTTTCGAACAAAAGAAATAACCATTGATCACATCATTTTGCCAATGAGAGACATCAATAGTCTGACCTCATCAAACTTGGATAAAGCCTGGGCTGTTAACAACAGCATGGCAAATGAACCGCAAAGTACGCAGGAAGCGACACAGCGGGTAGTTAAAATCCTAGATGCAAATTATAAAAGGCAGACCTCCAATCAATTGTTAGCACCAATTGTACTCACCTAAGTCTCCAAGACCAAAACTCGTTGCTGGAGTTACTCACAGAATTTGAGGAACTTTTGACGGAACACTAGGTGATTGGAACACAGAGCCTGTGTCCTTCGAACTTAAGGAGGGCGCAAAGCCATATCATGGCAAGGCATACCCAGTACCAAAATCTCGCAAAGAAACAACTATCAAAGAACTGAATAGATTATGCGAACTGGGAGTGGTAGAGTTTCAGCCCGAATCGGAATGGGCGTCACCATCATTTATCACTGGAAAACAAGACGGAACTGTACGCTTTCTCACTGATTTTAGAGAAGTAAATAAACGACTAGTCCGAAAGCCGTTTCCATTACCCAAAATCAGTACAGTCCTGCAAGAGCTAGAAGGATTTACCTATGCTACAACCCTAGATTTAAACATGGGTTATTATACCATTAGACTGGATCCCGATTCATCCAAAATATGTACCCTCATTTTCCCATGGGGCAAGTATTCTTACCTCCGTTTGCCAATGGGCATCGCAGGTTCACCAGACATCTTTCAAGCAAAAATGTCAACACTAATGGGAGCCTTAGAGTTCGTACGAGCTTACCTTGATGATTTGTTATGCATCACAAAGGCAAACCTGGAAGACCACCTTGACAAATTGAAAATGGTGCTTACCAGGCTACGCGAGGCGGGCTTGCGAATCAACGCCCGAAAGTCGTCATTCTGTACCTTTGAAACAGAATATCTAGGTTATACCCTCACACGAACAGGGATTAAACCACAGCAGAAAAGGTACAAGCGATTCTCGCGATTTCATCGCCGAAAAATGTCAAAGACCTCCGTAAGTTCCTGGGCATGGTCCAGTACTATAGAGATCTTTGGGCAAGACGCAGCGAAGTGCTTGCCCCACTCACCTCACTGGTAGGAGAGTGCGGTCACACCAAGGTCACCAGAGCCAACAAGACGAAAAAACGTCCATGGTACTGGGACACGGTGCATCAAAAAGCATTCGATGACGTTAAGACTTCAATTGCCAAGGATGTAGTCTTAGCCTATCCCGATTATTCAATGGAATTTGAGATATATACTGATGCCTCGTCTAAACAACTAGGATCAGTTATCACCCAGGGTAATAGGCCCCTTGCGTTCTTCAGCAGGAAGCTGTCGACGACGCAACAGAAGTACAGCGTGACCAAATTAGAACTACTGGCCATAGTGGAAACACTCAAGGAGTTCAAAGGCATGTTGTGGGGACAAAGATTAAAAGTCTACACAGACCATAAAAATCTAATCCAAGACGCCCTCGGATTAACCTCTGACCGTGTTTACCGATGGAGATTGCTCCTCGAGGAGTTTGGCCCCGAAATTGTTTACATTAAAGGCATACATAACACTGTTGCCGACGCCATCTCTCGCTTAGACATCGGACCAATGCCGAGTGAGCACGAGAACTGGATGACGTTCACCAAATGCTGGTGTCATTACACCATGCAAGAAGAGAGTGCGATAGACACCTCTGCATACCAAGAGGAAATGAATCTGGTATTTGCAAACCGCAGCGAAGAAGATGTAATCTACCCGTTAACAGTACGAGAGATTGCAGAAGCACAAAAGCTTGATGCCAGCTTGAAGACAATGAAAGACCAGTACTCGACACAATTGGTCGAAAGTACACATCTCCTATGTAAGGAAGGAAAAATGGTCATTCCAAAAGATCTTCAACACCGTGCAGTTAGTTGGTACCACCACTATCTACAGCACCCTGGACACACTAGACTCGAAGAAACCCTTCGTGCTGCAATGTACTGGAAAGGTATGCGAAATACCGTCCGTAAATATGTCAAAAACTGTCATGCATGCCAAGTCAACAAGAGGCATAAGCATAAGTACGGGAAACTCCCTACTAAATTCGCCATCACAAACCCTTGGGATGTACTATGTGTGGACCTTATTGGCCCGTATACAATCAAAGGTAAAGATGGGACAGTAATTGATTTCATGTGTCTGACTATGATTGACCCAGCTTCTAGCTGGTTTGAAATAGTTGAACTACCGGTAATCACTGAGGCGATTATTCCCCTGGATACAAAAGGGCGGAAGGGTAAAAAGACCCATGAGGAACCTAAGTTAGCATACTTTGATAAATCATCAGCAATGATCAGCAACTTAGTAAACAAGATCTGGTTTAGTAGGTATCCAGGTTGTCAATAAATGATTTCTGACAATGGAAGCAAATTCAAACTTCACTTCAAAGCCCTATGTGACTCATATGGGATCATGAGTAAGCCTACCAGTGTCAAGAATGCACAAGCAAATGCAATTCTAGAACAAGTGCATCAGGTGATATCATTGATGCTCCGAACAGCTGAAATAGACATGGCCCCTTCAGTAGAGACAAGTGGAATAGACAAGTTCGTGACGAACGTTGCTTGGGCCGTTTGCTCAACATACCACACAGTATTAAAAGCCTCCCCAGGTGCAGCCATCTTTGGACGGGACATGTTGTTGGACATCCCCTTCCTGGCCGACTGGAATAAAATTGGAGAATATGGGCAACACCAAACAGACCAAAACACAGAACGAGAAAATAGCTCACGTCGTGATTGGGACTACAAAGTTGGTGATCAAGTACTTCTTAGAAAAGATGGTATACTCCGCAAAGGTGAAAGTAGATATGAAAGTGATCCTTGGACTATCACATCAGTTCATACAAATGGCACCATCAGGATTCAACGCGGAACCAAATCAGAAAGACTGAATATACGAAGAGTTACACCTTTTTTTAACAACCAAACTTAAAACCGTATTAAAGGTCAGTTTCAAAACGACAACAACGGTCTCTCCCTCTTCAAACAACACTTACTCGTTACACATGCTTAACAAACTCTTTAGTTCGTTATTGTTACTCTCAGGAGAACCCATTTTTTTCACCTAAAAACACTTAGGTTTTTTTGGTTCCTTTTTTACCTGATACTCCATTCGTGGGGGCGAGTGACATAGGCCAAGAATCAGCCATTTTTGTACCCCAGGGTACAAAACCTAAATTGAGCATGAATCAGCCTTTTTTGTACCCCTGAGTACAAAACCTAAATAGGAGCATTCTCAGGACCCCAAGTAGGAGAGTCCACCTCCTGACGGCATGGACTCCCCAACATGGAAGTTCAGAACCCCAAACAAGAGAGCACTCTTTTGGAAGATCTAAACATCTTTCAGAAGGGTATAGACATACCATATTGTGTAGAAGTCTACACAATGTTCGTTTGCATCGTTTGGACTGGAGTGCAGTTCCACTGCCTTTCCATCCTCACAATAGCACAAAATATAGCTCATAAAATCAATTCTTCGACACCTGTCGAAACTACCTATAATTTTCGCGTGATATTTTTTGACGACGATTTTCGGCTCAGGTCACTATCTTACCTACCTAGTACAAACTGATAGTACCACAGCCTATCATGTAGTTCGTGCTGCGGCTGATCTGGAGGTCTGGCGTCGCCAGATTTAGTTGAGAATTTATTTTCAACTAAATTTAAGAGAAATTTCATTTAAAATAGTGGCGGGAACGATTTCAACAAAATTTTCAGACTGATGAAATTTTGTTGAGAGTGGATTTAGTTTAAATAAGGATGGTAGATTAACGAAATGTCGAAGAAAAAATAAATTTATTTGAAAACTTATTGTAAATAAGGATCGGCCTTATGTAAAACAGCTTATTTATTTTATGTCGCATGAATAAAAACTCTAAAAAAACCGCCTCTCCCCCTCTCGTCGCGATCGCTCCCCACACAACCGTCCCCCCCTTCACTCCAACCGGACAGTTCCGTTCTCCAATTTTTGAGTACAGGAGCGTGACCTAAAGGGTTGTATCGCATATACAGGTGTTGCAGATGCGATGAAGCCCTTTAGGCCACACTCCTGCACTCGATAATTGGAGTCCACTGCATTTACATTTTGGGCGGCGAATCCCATGGTTGCCGTGTAATTTTTTATGGTCAGTAGCAAATATCTTAATGTTTTTTTAAAAATAAAGGTAGTCACTAGGATTCATAGGAGGCAGGGCATCTCCAAGCTGTATGAAAAGTGATTTGATAGTAAACTGGCAAAGTTAGGTGCGCAATGGTGAATTATCACATTCATTTGAACTGATACACTGCAATGTAATGTGCTGACTTCTAAAATTGGCACTGCTACAATTTAACATTTCTCTTAGAAATAACTTCACCAGTATTCATACGCCCGTCCGCTCAGTATGAAACCTACTCTCCATCACTATCAGATTCAGCACAGTTCCCATTACAAGCACATCCACTGTGACATTTCAAAGGGGGCTTGTGGCCTCTCCATCCACACTTGGGAGTGCATTTGCCACCTTCACATCTGCAGGCCCTCCTTGCACAAGGACTACTTGCACCAACAATGACTTGATGAGCTTTTTGGATTGTGGTTCTCTCTCACATGGAGCGATCAAAGTCTCCACTCAATATCTGCATCCTGATCATTTTCAAATCAGGTGCCAAAACACAATCATCAGCTGCCGTTGCCTTGAGAGAATATCTATCGATGGGCACCCAATAATCAACCTTTTTGTCCGTGGCGCAGATCATTCCTGAGGCACAGACAACTAACACAGCACCAGTATCCTTTTTTGATGCAATGGCAACTCCCATTATACCTTGAGCGTGACTGACATCCCTGGAATCTACCTGAATTGTTACAACTGTGCCAGGTGATACATTCATTTTGCCAATGTCCTGAATTCTCCAGCGTTTCATTCTTTCATGACTCTGTGCTTGGTGAAGCCTTTTCTTCTCCATTGCACCGTGCCTTATTGAATCACTCAAGCGCCTATTTGACATCTTGTCTATCACATGGTTTAATGAATTGCTCTCATTGATCTCAATCTCAGCATCCAACCTATTAATTTTGGGCTTTAGACAAACCACATCAATGAAAGCTTTCCTCGGATCAATCAATGCCTTGCAGTAAGCACATTGTGCAAAGTTCTCAAGTATCTTCTCTAAGCATGTCGTATGAACTTTCTTATTGCAACAAGCCATTGCAATAATTTCCATTTGATCATGATGATCATGGCAAAAACAGTCCAGATCTTCAGGTATCTCTTTGGTTGTCTCATGTGCATTATTGTCTTTTGAAGGACTGGTCACATCCAATAAGTCTACACGCAGTGAAACAGTCAACTCATCATTGAATTTTCTGACCAACTGCCTAAACTTGTCCATTACAATTGAGCGGTACCAATGCACAGTTCCAGACATGCTATGGTCAATGATTTTGAATTCGGAGCAGTCGTATAATTCCATGACCTTCATACATGCTATCGGGCCACAGTTGTAAGTGTCATTCTGTTGGCTTTTCAAGTCATTCCTGACGAACCAGAACTGACCCTCTCTCATTTCTTCCTCCATTTCTTCCGTTCCAGAATCAAAGCTCAATTTGAACACTTCACGGACTATAGAGCCTGGTTTCAAGGTAAACTTGAAATCTGCTTCTCTCTCAGCAAGCTTGCATCTTTCACAATATTAACAATGTGATTTGCCCAGTTCTTTAATGGGCGTTTAAGACCATCATAAATTTTGATCTTGCGATGAAAATGATTTGCTTCCATCACACAGTAATGGACAACATCGTGTAGAACCAAAACAACCCTTTCAATACTTATATCAAGATCTTTGCACTCTTGTATTTCTGGTACCGTCCTTGGAAATGGACAGTGAATTAACTGACTACCATGAAGGTGGCTATCAACATGTGCATCATGTGCTACAAGAGCTGTAAAATTACTTATGAAGTCAGTATCCCACCACCTTTGTGTATGCTCACAGTCGTTTTGATATGATTCATCACCTAAAGGGATAAGGCAACTACCCCGCCACCAGCAGCAGTTGCATACCAATGAGGGGTATACAAAATTGTACTCCTTTGTGAACCCTCTGCTACTCCTGCCCCTACCACCCTTGCTTTCTGATTTTATGGCCTTTCCTGTTCTCCATGCTTTGTCAACTATATACAGCTTGTGAATCTTTTTGAACTTGTTGTCAGCATGTGAGTTTATGAGATCATTCTTGAATGAATTTAATGATAGATTGATTGTGTTTGCATCGACAACACCATAATTTGACACATCACACTTCTCTTTTTTAACTTCTAGAGTCATCGGGCAGTGTTGCTCTTGACATGAGAGGGACTGGCAAGCCTTGACAAAAGCTTCGCAGCCTCTTCTTTTGACATCAAGGGAGACTCCGTTTCAGGTAAATTAAGAAATTGTCTGCTGTTCATATCATTCTTACCCACTGATATGCCCCCCTTAATCTTGGCAGTCATGACACATGAATTCTCTATACTTCCTACAACCATATCCTCTTTCTTCTCATTCATCATCTCATTAAGAGCAGAATCAGCATCTGTGTAATATCCCCCAACCATTTCATCTATAACATCATCCACCACCTCTTGGAGAGAAGAGTCAACATGAGAATCATGTTCTGTGGACAAAACAGAGTGCTCATCATCCCAGAAATTTCAATCAGTGCAATTTTCATCAATTTTTTCTGCTTCATCTTCTACGCCTACAAAGCATAACCCTTCTGCGACAGATTCCAACCTGCAATCACTGCTGACACCCAACCGCTATTTAATTGTTGTGCACTTACGTTCCTCCGCTATTGTGCACTTAATGTGTTGGTGATACTCCTGACCAAATGCTGCTTTGAAGGCAGTCTCAGCATAGCGACCACGACCACTTTGATTATTTACTACGGCCATGACTCTACCAAGTAAGTTCGTCCAGTTGGGATCTATGCCCTTGGTCCTCAGTTCGGATTCAATACTCAACAAAATTTTCTTAGTCAACTTGTTCATACTTTCTACCGAACCCTCATCACGAGGAGTGTGTGGTCTTCCTGTAACAGTGATAATGTTTGGGTTCAATTCCTTGAGAACTTTGAGGATCAGTTTAGCTACAAAGTCTTTCCCATGGTCAGTGTGAAAAATTGTTGGGTACCCTATTAGACCAAAGATATGATCAAGCTCATGAGAAACATATTTTGCTTTCTTTCTGGGTAACGATGTGATGTACGTTAACCCAGTGCTGTGATCTTTCACTGTCATGATCCAACGTTGAATCACTCTGTATATATTCTTCTTCTTCTTCATCATCATATCAATCAAATCAACCTGAAATCGATTGCTATATTCATTAGATACAATTGGTTTTTTTGCTCCTTTCATAGCTGGGATAACAGGTTGTTTCTCATTGCACTGAAGACAGGCCTTAGTGAATATTCTAACCATTGCTTGACTGACACTGTAGTACATCTCGGCAACATCAACCATTGCTTGACTGACACTGTAGTACATCTTGGCAACATCAGTGTATGTTCTCTCTTCTCCCAAATGACCTAGCTTAACACTTTGAGACTCATAGATGACATCGAATACCTGTAACATTGGAATGACTAACCGACATTTAGAAGGATTCCTATCACCTTCCCTCCTCACCACCTCCTCACCGTGTCCCCATTTTGCAGCTGCCCCTCCTCTATGGCATAAATCATTTTCCGGTGGTGAAATCTGCCCTGTCTTCTTTCCACTCACTTGCATGGACCTTTCGCTATTCCTGCTGTGCCCTTGCATCATCTCCACTAAGACTTTCAATGTCCTCCCACTTTGTAAGAACGTTCAAGATTCTTTCCCATTTTTTTGCTAGTGAGACCCTTTGAATCAAGCTTTGTCACTTTACTTTTGTCAACTACTTGCCCATCATTGTTGATTCCAAATGCATTCAGGTTAAAAAGAGAACAATGTTGCTCAGCTATCTCGTTTGCTGTAATGTTGGAGTGTGTGTTACTCATTGCAAAATAATCTCGTTGAATTCAGTTGGGTTAAGATAATAAGTATGTGGATCAAGAGTTCACCATGCATTTAGTAATCTTTTGTACAATACAATTAAAACCAGTTCCACTGTTGATCAAGCTAGTAATGAGGTAAGGAATACAGTGGGTCCCATTGCTGGTCTTTCAGTAGGACACACAGGTATTTCAGGTCAGTAGCTGTTTCAGTTCCACTGGGGCCCGTTGTTCTAGAACAACGGGTGTTTCAGTTTTAGCTGCACACTATGCACCGTGGAACTAGAACACTAGGTGTTTCACTTCCACGGGCCCGTTGTTCTAGAACAACGGCTGTTCTAGAATTGCTGCAACAGATCGCTGCATTGCATCATGCATGATAACATATTGGGAGACACTGTGCAATGTACCTGTTAAAAACTGTGCTGTTCGTGGAACACAAGTTGAAACACAAGTTTAGGTAATGTACTGAATCACATTCTTAAAAATAATTGAACAGGGCGTGAAAGTGTAGTCATGTAAGACAGGTCAAATTTTTTTGATCACGCCTTTTTGCCAAAAATGGTGCCATCTTAAGAAATGGCTTAGTTGCGAAACAGATCCATTTCTTAGAACAAAGCATGTTTATATAGGAACTGCTACATTTTCTACGAGAAAACAGAAGACAGATCCGATTTCAAAGACAGTACCTTTTTTGTTCAAAACGGTGTTGTCCTTTAAAACGGTCTTCTTTTATGATGACGTCATTGTTTAAAATGACGCCATTTGGCTTCAACCTAGGAAGAAGAGGTTGAAATCATATGTCGTTTTCCATGTACATCATTATAGATAATATTTATACTAATACGTGGTGGTGGTCTCCTTTATCACCTCATTTTCTTGCTAGCTCAAAAATCACTCATGCCAGATCTCAGTCGCACAGGCATCACATCATGTTTATGCATGCTGTGATTCACTGTCCATCATGATCACACCCACATCTGCCCTAATAATAACTGCTCGCTCGACTGACTTTGCCTTGCCCAACAGCACCCTAACTGACTGGCATAATATGATATAATGCCACCCCGTTGGAACGCACCATAAAATAAGAGTTATCCCACTGGAAACCAGCTGACGACACCAAGCTGTTAAACCTTGTCAAGCAGGGTCGAGTTGATCCCGAAGATCTCAGCCTTGCAGCCATCAAGAAACTTCATGCCGACGAGTGGCCTCACAAGACATCCAAGTCGTTTGCCCGTCTGGTTCATCCCAAGCTTGAGAAACTCCACACTGCTAGAGTGATCGAAGGAGCTAGGAAAGCTCAATCCCAGGTTGAACAAGAAGGTAAGACGAGTTGATTTGTTTATTGTCTTTTTATATACACTTACTTGTTCCTCTTCAACATCTCATATTTGGCAGAGGACGAAGACAGCTCCTACCAAGAATCTGAGGGGGAAGACATCTCTCTTGGTTCACAAGACACCAAAATTGATGATTCCAAAATTCAAGACCTTGAAGAAGAAGAAGCCACCATGCCTACCCCCAAAAGGCCATATACTGTCAAAAAAAAACTACAAAAAAGTCTGTCGACAATGTGGCAGAGGACTTAGCTGCCTTGTTGGTGAAGAAGTCTTCTCCAAACAGGATTGAGTTCTACTCTGTAAACTGGAGCTTTCCTTACCAGTTCTACAGTGTAGTAGAGGGCAGCAAGGACATCCTCTACACAGACTTTTTCACTGTGAATCTCCCCCAGCCATACATCAAGCAGGCCAAGGTCTTGAGAGGAGGTATGCAGTTCAGCTTTGGAATGGCTGTGCCAAAATGGTTCTATGAAGAATCATACTCAGAACGACAGATGGGAGGCGAGTATGACCCCAGGCATGCCAGGGTTCAAGCTCGAAGCAGGCAGGTCATTCAGCCGGTCCGTCGAGAACACAATTCACTTGAAAGTTGGATCCTTGGTGATTGTCAGACAGTTAACCTTCCTTTTCAGTGTGTTGAGGGAGATTATCGGCCTCATTGGGGTAATTGGGCAACAAAGGGAATGCAGAGGGTCAATGAGCATAAACAGTATCAGAAGTGTGTAACATTCCGGCTTGTTAGTGTAGAGGATCTGCTGGAGAGAGTTGCGGAAGCAGAGGAAGAGGTGTATGGTTATGCTGATGGTGATTCGGACAACAGCAGCATGGATGGCGCTGACATTGATTGAGTGTTTTTATTCATTTTGGGGTTCTATTTTTGTTTGACAATGGTGAAGTTGAATTATGAAAGAGTTGCATTGATCAATAAGCTATTATAAGTACATAGTCAACATTTGTGCACATACCATGCACCATATTGCTTGCAATTTCCCACTTGTGCACTTTTTGTGCATATTTTCTAATTATGTAACATAATTCTATTTTGATTGTATTGCGTGAAGCTAGTAATTTTTAATTATGCTACATTATTAATAACTTATGCACAGAAAAGTGCACGAGAGTTGGTTGGATCTTTTACGCCTAATAATTTTTATTACTACTGCCTACACAGAACATGTAAAGAAAGACATGACGTTTTTATTTGCACAGTACTTGTCCAAATGTGTTTTAAAGTACCCTACATAAGGATCGTACCACATAATTTTGAGTGCGGCTCGTAGAATCACGAAGCACGTTCGGAAAAAATCCAGATCGACCATGGTGACAAGCCGGCCGCGAACCTGATTCGCAATATCTCAGCGAATATTGCTCCTTTTTCGATCCGGGACGGCGCCGTTATCCTTATAACGCGCGCTCATGAAGGTATGCTCAGATCGACGTGGGAAGAAAAAACCACTGAGCACTCCTTCCCGAGATATCACGGACTTTCACATTTGTTTACTGGATGGGAAAACTGAGTCTGAGCACAATATTATCATGGAGCGAGTTAGCCAACTCTTATTCACCGACCGTTCGAACCTCCTTCAGGAACACCGCTATCTCCTCGATTTAGATTTCATGGAACTGGGTATGGGCTCGACCACTAACCGCCAATACTGGATAGCGACACTGGAGTCGGCTATCAAAGCGTTCCAAACGGCTCAGCACGCCCAGACTTCCCAGATGGAGTAAGTCTACCAGGGATCTCTGGATTATGGTCTGGCTTGGCCCACAGTTACCACCTCTGTCATGCTTGGCCCTTCATCGGGCTGAATGCGCCCCCCTTGGGGTATGAAGAAGACGTATAACCCTTCTTATGGCTCAGTTGCCATTGCTCTGCTTAGCTGGAAAAGAAAGACTTTGTCCGTGCATACCAACATTAGATTATAGATAACTGCACGATTTACTAAGAGATATTGATATTGAGATAATCCCTCGCATCAAATCAACACCAACGAGATGTCACAATAGGCTTCTAGAGGCAGCCTCACCGATTCAGGCTGGCAGTTAGTACCATACCATATTTTAGTCTATTCATTTTATTGACACGGAATATTATTATTTTTTACGGTCAAGAGTTTCACGAGGTCATTTCGCGAGGTCATAAAATACAATACCTCGTGAATGCATTCTGGGATTGGATTCTGGCATTTGGACTTGGTTGAAACAATAATGGTCAAACTATTTGTGCGTAAAGTGCCCTATCATCGAGCGCTCTTCCCTACAAAAGATAATCAAGTTGCAATTATTAGTTGCTCGACTTTTGTTCCATCCTATACTAACATCAACCCTACATCAACTACACCAAATTAATCAACTGTAACCATGATTATATCCATTATCCAACTAGGCAACTTAACCACAACCCTGCTCCTGCTGCTCCTCCTCCTTCCCCCAACCTCCTCGCAATTCACCACCCTAACATGCCCGTCTCTCGGCACCCCTAGGATAATTCCAGCGAGCACATCCTCCCCCACCAAGATTCGCATCGCTGTCATCCGCGACGACGTGACATTATGCACCCTCATACGATCCAATCAAGACGGGACAGGACGCGGTCCGGTAGCGAGGAGTTACGGATCCAAGTGGGAAGCCAGCGCGGGTCATTTCGCCAAGGCGGACAGTGGACTGAACATAGTCTGTTACAGTCGTGAAGGGGCGATTCCCGTCTGCGACATGACGCTGCCGCCGTTGGAGGAGGAGACGCAGCAGTACGTGTTGGAGACGCGTCGTCGTTTCTTATCGAAGGAGGCGGAGGCGGCGCGCTTTTTGGAGCAGGCCACCTTTGGCCAGACGAAGGAAGACATTGATGCGCTTGTAGCCACGGGCAACAATTTCACATCGTGGGTGTATGATCAAATGTACAATGTGTCCATGTCGAGTCATCGGGAATTTTTTCGGAGGAGGACCAATCCGAAATTCGAGTATCCCAATGAAATTGGGGCGGTGGGATCGACTCCGTGCGAACAATACAGTCGGTGGAGGAAGTATGCATTGACTTCTCGTGATTCGATTCAGGGCAGGAGGATGAATTGGAACAAGTTCTTGACCATAGATAAACCAGAAGGCATCGACGGATATGTCTGGAAGGTAGATGGGCATTTTCGTACCATCACCAAAGATCATCCTACGTTTACGAATGGAAGTTTGGTGGAGCTAGGCGTGAGGCACAGAATCCCAAATCCCGATGGAAATGCCTTCAAGATTGATTGTATAGGATGTCGCGTCCCGATAGGCAACTTGTCTCGATACCTTCCACAAAATTACATTTCCAATCCTGCCGTGTCCATTGAAGGAGTGGAAGGACGAACGAATGACCTCTTTCCCTACAGAGTAGTGGATCTTCCTCCATTTAAATCATCACAATTCCTCTCTATTGAAAATGCGACTGCTTTTCACCATCTTTTCGCGCAATGGATACATGCGGACGAGAACGGACTCTTGAATACTACATCGTTGGATGGGACGGATCAATGCGATGGTCATCCGAACTTTCGTCAGCCCTTGCCGGTCAATGAACGAGATTCTCCACCAGGCACCATTCCGACAGTATTTGGAAGGAGTACCGATGCCGCCACTGGCGAGGTCCATGTGTTTGCCTTCGATCCGCATTTGACTCTAAGAGAGAACACCTTAGAAAATCCCCTCGAGGATGGAGGAGGTGACCTTGTCATGGATACTGACAGTCTCGTGGCTGGGACTCAAGTGCGATGCCAGAATGCTCAAATGAATTTTTTGAATGAAAAGAATTGCAAGTTGTCTTATCTGAAGAGTGCTTGTACTCCAAATACTTTTCCAAAGAAGGTCATAATTTTGGACGATGCCAATCTGGCTAGCATTCGAGAAATCACTGGAAGGAACGTGTACGCTGTGACTGGCTTTTCGCTCACTGAAGTGAACAATGCTACCGGTATACCGTACTTTCGACCTCCATGCAGACCCGGACGACGGACCTCTCGTTGGATCAAGAATGATGCCGACTTGGAATGCGCAAATTCTGCAGGACTGGGCCCGATGAGTCTGAAAACGTTCCGTGACATCATTGATGCCATAATTAGCGATGGCAGCGATCAGAACTACAATCCCAACATTGTCGATGTCACGAGGAATGTATTAGAGTGCGATAAGCAGGATGTGCAAAAATACGACTTGGGAAACGTTATGGCAAATGATGGCTCTTGTTGGATGCACAGTCACCCCTATGAACAAAGCGTGTTTGATCTCACCGGTATTGATCCCAACGAATACACTGTGATTAGCGACAACGTGGTATCGTTTTCTACTTCGTTCCTTTACGAAAGTATAGTCGTGGGCAACCGTGCTATATACCCTCTTCTAGGCAAATTTGGTGACTATGTAGTTCTTGATGGAACCGAAGATGCGCCTCTTGACGATTCTACGGTGCAAATACTGAAGAGTATGCATTACAATCCGGCAGGGAGGGCAGTTTTAATATGTGGCAGTCCTCTTGAGGTTGCGAGCGATCCACTTCACGGCGACCAAGGTCGGTAGTATAGTAGCAACATCAACTTATGAATTATGCATTATTTTCTCATCCCACCTCTTTGGCTGGATAGGATTTGACGTTGTTGTCCCAGAGGGTTCAGGATACGGAACATCGTCTACTTGGCAAGTTGCCGCTCAAAGACATACCACGTGGGCACATCTCGCTTTACACGCAAAAGATCAACTCCGACAAAGGGTGGTTTGGTCGCTCTCTCAGATAATCGCTGTTGGCGTAAAAAGTAATGGCGGCTCACGAGTGGCTGTTGAAAAGACTGAGCCGTACCTAGTATTTTACGACATGTTTGTCCGAAACGGCTTTGGCTCGTATCGAGATTTGATGAGAGAATTTTCGTACAATGTCCTAATGGCAGAATGGTTGAGCTTTATCGGAAACAAGTCTCTGCAATGGAATCTTATGAATGGCAATGGTCCAAATTATCCTGATGAAAATGTGCGTTGATCGGCTTAATATGTGCTGTCCAGCAATCTCCTCTCACCGCCGTTGCATTCTGCTTCCTATCAAATGTAGTTTGCTCGAGAGATCATGCAGCTCTTCAGTATTGGCCTGTACAAGCTGAACCCTGATGGAAGTCGTGTTTTGTCAGAGACCGGTTATCCGTTGGAAGCTTATTCTATGGACGACATATTTTCATACTCTCGTGCATGGACAGGTGAGTCTGTATTTATTACTTTACTCCGAAATCAATGAGTCGACCTCGACGTTGCAACGTCCTCATTCTGCTTTCCCGCAACGACAGGCTTTGTCCGTAGTCCTCTTCGTGGTGGAGTTGTTGCAACAAATAAGGAAGTTTTCGAGACAACGTCTCTGGATCCGATGACCATTGATCCTGCTAGTCGCGATTTATTTCCCAAGACCGATTTATCAAATGGTTACATCGGAAATAGGGATGTGCCTTTATGCGTCGATTTGCCACGGAAACACTTTCTAAGACGAGGAGCTGTTTTCAGACTGCTTGGTAGTGTGGGTCGACCGACTTACCAATTTGACCCAGCTGATTGGAGCACCAATCCAGATCTCAAAAGAATAGAGTTGGATCCACTGTCTCCTCTATTCGCAAAACTTTGTGGCCGGTCAGAAGAAGGTGAATGCACTTTTCCATCCATAGTCAAATTGGACGAAAATCTTGTCTACGATGAAGCCGCTATGTCAGGTCAAGAATACGCTGTAGATACACTGAGAACTGTCTTGTTGAAAAGCGGATCAAATCCGGTCTTCTATGAGTATATTCGTCAACCCTGTGTAGAACTCGCATTCTTTGACAACGCGAAGAAAGTCATCAAAGGTCAAGTCCTACAGAATTATGTACAAAAGCCAAGCATGTGTGGGAACCCTAACCTGGAGATAGCAACTCCTATGTGCTCAGAAACTAGCTGGAAGGAACGCGAATCAGCCGGAAAAATATATTGTCACTACCAAGGAGAAAGGTGAGTTTATCCGAGCCTGCTGATGAGATCAGAGATGTTGTTGAGACTCGATTCACATCTATCTTTCGCCTCCAGAATGAGTTACGCTTCGGCAGAAGAATATTGTCTTGAGGTAAGTAGGATTTCAGAGACCTTCGATGTTTATGATTTTTTATAATCGCTCCTGTTCACTTTACTGTATGCTCGTACCAGAACGGCCTCGAGCAGAGTTATCCGTGGATTGTTTTGGGACTTCAAGGTGGACCATGCGGTCAGGGTATTATTGATCAACAGTTTAGCTCGTGGAGTAATGCAGAATGTTCTGTCCTTGTGAAAATTTCTTTTGAATCAGGAAACATTGCCATTGTTCACGATCCACAACCTGATTACGCAGGATTCAAAGACGTGGAGCCCTTAGTACGCGATGACACGATAAACTTCTTTAAAGCTTACTGGTCGAATCAATATCCAACGGAAGAAGATTGCTTATCTCTTCCGTCTTGCTATGTGCACACAGACAAAAAGTCTTGCATTTGTACGACAGGAATCCACGAATCTTCGTATTTCTCGACTTCTGACGAAATAGAATCTGAGTCGGCAGTGTTCTCTGCTCTTTGCAATGGAGCGGTTCATCCTGAAACCTTTGACGCTGGAGTGTACAGGAACATTGGCAACTGTGGCGTCTCCAATCTCACTGTCTATGCAACTGCAGATGAAGGATGCGACAACTTTACCCCTGACACAATATTTTCGATGGAATTAAATGGTATCAGCTACTTTTTGAAGAATATGAAGAGCGTTGTTTACATTCCCGACAGCGACTTTGCTTTCAGAAATCCTAGCCATTTCATTAATATGGTCGATCCAGCAATACGAGACATGATTTACGAGACCGAATCTGTCATTGATTCCCTGTTCTACCACCCCAACCACCCTATTTTTCTTTCTGTACGAATGATCCAGCGTTTTGGCATATCGAATCCTTCTCCTGGTTTTGTGGCCAGGGTCTCCGAGGCATACAAAGACGGATCATACCAGGAAATGTTCGGCTCCAGAAAATATGGAGATTTGGCGGCAATGGTAGCTGCGATATTGCTTGACCCCGAATCTCGAACAGTCGTGTTGGATGTTGACCAGGTCAGTATGGCGATTTTCTAAGTTCAATTTTAATGATTCAGCTCTCATTGCATTTTTTATCTGTAGGCACATGGCCATCTAAGAGAACCTGTCATAAAAGTTTTAGCATTCTTTCGTTCCATGGGGCTGAGTTATGCTAGTCCGTTGCACATTCCCACTCTTCTTCACCTTTACGACAAATTAGGCGAAGGAAGCTATGAAACACCATCGTGAGTCACATATTCAATAATAACGTAGAAAGTACTTCCTGAATATTGATTGAGCGATACATCTCTTTCTTTCTATCCACCAGTGTCTTCTCGTTTTTCTTGCCCGAATTTTCTCCGTCTGGTGTCATCCAGACTGCGGACTTAGTGGCCCCCGAGGCAATGGTGTTACAAAGCCATAGAGTCATAGGATTGATCGACGCATTTTTTTCAACAGTGAAGATCGGGATAAGTAATTGCTATCCATACACATTTGACGGGTCTTCGGGAGACGACCGCGGGGGTAATCAAAATTGGGCACTTCGTATTTGTGCCACAAAAGAGGGTGACACTAGCCTGTCATCAGCGAAGACGACTTACTGGCCTTCGTCAACTTCGTCTGCCAGTGACATCATTGACGAGCTTAGCATACTTCTCACAGCTGGGCGATTGACCGATGATAGTAAAGCACTGATAAAGGCTTATGTTGGTGAAGAGATCAAGAATGGCGATATTGCAAAAGCTATCCGCATTGCGCAGCAACTGATTTTGTCCGCTCCGGAGTATCATGTCACCAATATTGTTCGAAAACAAAGTAACGTTCGTGAAACGTTGGGTTACACAAATGAGCCCGAAAGCTCTTACAAAGTTGTTGTTGTTTTGATGATGATCGGAGGGTTAGATTCGTTCAACTTGCTTTTGCCTAAGGGACGGTGCATGGCAGCAGATCAGTACAAAGCCTATACAGATGCCCGCGGTACGCAGCATGCAATCCCTCTGGAAAGGCTTGAGTCTATTTATGCGAATAACCAAACTTGTATGGAGTATGGAGTGAACGCTGATTTCGACATTTTGGCTGACCTCTACAATGACAAAGGTCAGTTCCTTTTGATTGCTCGATAAATTCATTACGTTTTAACTCACATTTATTGCCCTCTCGTGCTCCGGTCATGTCGCGCTCAATAATAAAGAGGCTTTATTTTTCGCGAACACGGGGGTTTTATCGAAGCCCATGACACGGGATAGTTGGTCAACAGAGACTTCGTTTCAGCCATTTGCTCATAATATTATGCAGGTATTTTCTCTTTGTCTGTTTGTTTTGCTTAGACGCATGTGTCATTGGCATCGCACGACTAATTTTGCTTCTTTTCAGGAAGAGTTTTATGCTGGTGATCCCTACAACAGTCAACCTGGCACGGGAGTTTTCGGCAGAATTCTTGGTATGCCATTCCCTCACTCTGCTGAATATACAATTATTATTTCTCTGAACAATTTACTTGTCGCATCTTTGTCGTGTGTAGACTTACTGAAGGCAAATAATGGTCACCAAACAGCTGCCTATGCCGTAAATGGAGGAGAAGAAATGCTCACTGGTTCTCCTCTATATGGCAATTCAGGCAAGAAAATGACTGTTTTTATTCCTTTATCGAAGTCTGACTTTCTCCTCACCATTTGATATTTGTCTCCTCAGTGCAATCATTAAGTACTACGGTCCCTCAATCATTAAATCGAATGCCTACGCTTAGAAATATGTACGACATTGCAAAGCAGCTCAATGGTATTGGTGACGCGGAGAACAGTTGTAAGTAAATGCTGTTTGCTCTCTCCACTGCGTACTCCAAAGGGCAACTAATTAAAGCATTGTGCACGTTACAGTCTTTGGTGAAACTTGGTCATCGAAATTTGCATCTGCTCTCTTTGATCACACGCAAGCAGAAGAGGTCGCAAGTATCCCGGAATTCAATATTCCCGACGACGAATTTCCCGTTTCGTTCATTTCTTCCAGCTTAAAAACCGTTGCCGAGAACATAAGAGTATGTACTTATTTCAGCTTTTTGTTTAAATTTGACAGGGTATATTCACCCCGTCTCTGGTTCTCCTTCCTTTCTCTCAACGGTATAGTCAAGGGGGTTCCGTAAAGTTGATCGCGAGGTATATGTTGTTCCTGATTTTGGCTATGATCTCCACTTTGGAAATACTTTGTCAGAACTGTTACGTCCAGTCAACGATGCATTGAAGCCGTTTGTGGAAGAGCTCAAGTCTCAAGGAATCTGGGACGATACTGTAATTGTAATGGGATCAGATTTTGGACGTTCTCTTACTGCAAACTCAAATGGTGGAACAGATCATGGTGAGAGTGAATAAATCAGAAGATGTGAAGTGTATCTGTTTACTCCGCTAAGATAGCTCTTTTTGAATGATCAGCCTGGGGAGGTAATTATTTTATTGCAGGAGGAAATGTGCAAGGGGGGCAAATTCTTGGTGATTATCCTGACTTCAATGTGGATAATCCAAGCTGGATCGATCGTGGTCGGTTTGTCCCGACAACGCCATGGGATGGTGAGATCTATGTCTCTTAGTGCTGCTAGTTGTTAACTAAAACAGCACCTCAATTGCCTTTAAATGTGCTCAACAGCGGTGTGGAACGGAATCGCGAACTGGTTTGGTGTCCGTGATGACGCGGGGCTTGACTGGGCCATACCCAATAGAAGAAGCTTCGATAAATGTGAATTGTTCTACGACAGCGACCTCTTCAAGGATGGAACTTGTAAATGTGACGTTGGATGTCCTGACGCTGAAATAGGTTATAGAAGTTCTCGACGCGCTCGTTTGCCTAATTATACGTGGAATGTCCCTGATGAAAAAGGGGAGTTAGTTGCGACTGTGTTGAGCAAAGATAGCACAATAAGCACTTTTGGATGCCATGACCCAAATGACAGAGAAACGACCAGAGCCATTGACAAGACAACCAAAAAGTTCTTCTGTGAAAGGATAAGTTTGTATCAGCCAAGTGGTATCATCATTACCCCTTCAACTCAGAAAATGTCAATCGTCAAAGGTATGAGGATCTACTCACAAAACAATTGTCCAAAATGTGATGTTGTATCTTTCGTTCTAGAGGGCAGAAAAGACCCAACTTCCAGCTGGGCTGTGGTTTCAGATGGGGACTTGCCCCATTTCTACGACCCTTTGCCAAGAAATCTTTGGGGAGAGGTCATCGATTCCACTTACGAAAGCGGTGACGCGAACTTAGAATTCGCTGAAGTAAAGTTGACAAGCAACAATGCGGCTTATCTCGATTACAAGTTGACATTTTCTAAGATCAGAGACCCAAATTCTAAGTTTATTCAATTGGCGGAGTTGGAACTACCAGGCTTGGTGCTGGATAGTTGAACATATATAGAGAGGGTTTCCTTTGTCTCGAGACAAAGGTGAACAACTTCCAAGTTCATGAAACAGTATGCTGTCGTGATTGCTTCATTTAGTCCCAACATCAGCTTTCTCTCATAATACACAGAGATTTTTTACAATTTCGTTGAGATATCGGCTGCAATCTCAAGTACATTTCCTCTCTACTGCTTACATTGGTTGACAAGTACTATGGATTTTGTGACCATTTTTTGTATTTTTTCATGTGTGTTAACGCCGCCATGGTGAATCGAAACGTTACATCTTCAGATTCTCCTATGTAATAGCAATGCACCCACATCTATAGCTGCCCGTGACTTGGCATGGTTTCCAGGAAACCTCTGATGTTGTCAGAACTCTCCCTACCAAATGCCTCATATTGCACACATGGTGGAGGGGTAGAGAACATGGATGACAAAGATGTGTTAGTGCTACACTTGCCAATTTACTAGTAAATTAAGCAAGTGGTGCAAGGTCCAGTAGTGATGCTTTCCTCTCTTAGTTAGCTCCCAATAAAATCTTGTACTGATCAAGTTTATTGTGAACTTAGGTTATGCCCCTTTGATGGGGAGGGAGCTTGAGGAAGTTGACAACAATCAACTCATCCATAATCTTCCAACATCATCTTCCACTACAACGAGCTCAATTTGAGATGTCTTCTATTCCAACTTCATATAGGCTGGATCATTTTTGGCTGTAGCCTGATGCTATCCTATCTTCTCGTGACAATTGCCACAGAACAAATGCATGCATGTGGTATGTTTCACTGCATGAATAAATCACACCTCATCAAATCTCTGCACTGTTTGATGACAGATTGTCAATTCTTTGTTCAGGTAGCCACCTGATTTGCACCTCAATACTTCAATGTATTTCAGTTTGCCCCAATTCCCACCACCAGATAAATGGGCTGAAATCAATCCATCCATTCCACTCCATCATCTATTGATGGCAGATTCATTTGTTGATCTCCCATCCATGAGACAATACCATCACAATCAACCCCATCTGTTTCCTGTCATGATCCCTCAGCAGCCCTATGCCAGAAACAAGACATTTCCCATCAAAGCCTGTGTTGTCCCACCTATGCCCAGTCTCACTCCAGAATGGAGCAGGGCGTTGATAATATTACGTGCATGTAAATTAGGAAGATACATGATTTTTTACATGTACACTTGATAGGAGGGAGGCGACCCTCTTGTCCAGAACCAAGGCTGCTCTCAGGGACCATTGTTTTGGCAGACGGACACTAACTGTCACTAGTAAAGTTCAAAAAGGGTGACCTAGGGCCAAATAAGGTCTTAGGAAGGACATACCCTAACCACAGGGTAATGAGAACAAATCCCAAGAAGGATAGCCCTGATTTTGCTCTGTGACCACTGATTGACATCAACTCTCTAGACATCAAATTCATCCTCAGAGCGCAATCGGAGTTCAGAGGAACCATACATAAAAAATACAAAAACATTGACACTCATGTGTGAAATAGTTTGTCCTCCAGCAGTCGTCAACAGAATGTCATGGCATACGGCATTTAGTGTGACACTTCTCACCTTTGCTTTTTGTTGATAAGATGATATTTACTCTTGCATTTTGCATAGTATTCATTCCTTGTAATTCTTGTTGCACTTGAGTTGGAGCAGTGGTGGACAGGGGGATCAGTTCTCAAGGAGTGATAAATTCGTTCATTGCATTCTCATCCCATTCAACCATTTTTTTCTGTTTCAAGATGATGCTATAAGTTTTGTAGTAGGACCATTATATCACCAGAGTGGTGTCAGATAATAATCAAGATCTATTAGAACAGTTGGATGCAACAATTTTTTGCTGACTGTGGAAATGAGCATAATTTCATATTATTTGCAAATGAGGATAACTGTATATTGCTAGCAGTCAAGGAGATGCTGAGCAGTTCTCATCCTCAAGATGTCGGGAAGTCATGTCTCAATGGATGGAATGACTTGATTTGGATAGGTTAGAAAAGGGTTCCATGGTTGCTTTTCAACACAAATAAGAATTATTTCAACAGAGATGGATGGATTCAAAGTCACAAAAGATCCAATCAAGTAAGTCGGTGATGCAGATCTGTAAGAGAGGGAGGGATGTTACAGTTTAAAACTACATGGCGTTGAGTCCCTTTGCAAAATATTACAACAAATCTTGCATCTCTGCAAACAAAGCCACATTTGTTTGGAACAAGAAGTTGAATAATGTAGGTTTCTTAGTATGGATGATGAAGAATCAGGTTGGTCTTACAAGGAAGTAAAATTGGAAAAATGGGCTTCATGGGCCAGGATATTTTCAGGATTTGTTCTATGAGTGATATCTTGGGTGCTGTGACTAGCTTGGTTGGTTTGAAGGGTTTAAATATGTTATCACTTGCAGGGAAGTGGAACTTCTGTCATAAGTTTTTCTTAAATGTCTTGACACGTTTGTGTCAAAAACATTCAACGACTATGGGACTTGGCCACTGTCAAAAAACAGATAAGACTATAATAACTCAGTCAGTTTTTGCTGACAACATTCCTGCGGGCATCGCCGTGTGTCGCCATCACCGCGCATCCAGCATTGCTAACCAAATTGGTTAGTGCACCATACATCAGGAGTTCTTGCCTTCCAAGTGATGCAAAAGTTGCCTGACTAATTCTTCAGTGCCCGCTCTGTCGACCGACCTCATACCCTGTCGACCTCTTCCCCTTTCACCAACACTCAATATCGCCCTCTGTACTTATCTTAACCTTCCACCATCAATCTCTGTCTACCATACTATGTCACTGCAAACGAAAAACACCGGTAACCTCCCCGTACACTCGCAAAACGTCAGAGTGTACGGGGAGGTTACCGGAATTTCAAGAGTGTACGGGTGGGTTACCGGTTTTTTTATACATTACATAAGCTGCATTTTCGTTTATCACGCTAAGCTTTGAAGCAAAAAGTATCTTCGGAGTGGTTGCTTGTTTCATGACTCACATTTTGCAAATCACGAGTTGTAAACTGCAAGATCACCTGTTGGGTCTAGTATTGGTTTCAATTCTAGGGTTGATCTATGATTTCATTTGGTGAGTGCGTTTTGGGCCTATTCATATTTTAAAAATATGGTACTACCAGAAGTGACTGCGCCAAAAAATGAGAACACAACATAAGAATAATAAGTGGGGCTGAAAATTGGAGTAGTGTGTCTACGTGTTTGTTACTTATTCCTTTGTATCATGTCACCTAATTCTTGTGTGGCATATTCGTATGATAATACAGTTTAGTACATCTACGTATGGTACCATACTACAACAATGGTGCTTGACCCAGACACAACTGTAGCAGTGCGCCCTCTCACTGCTTTCACATCACACATTTGTATTTTTTTCAATGACATCACTGATACCTCACCGGCCCATCATGGGAACGGCCAAAACTCAGTCCACAGACTGAGTTATCCCTCCTGCCTTGCACCGCCGTGTTTCCAACAACAATTGGCAGCGGCCGGTATATTTTGGGGGTGAGCAATCACGATTTCGTCTTGTTCTACAATATTATACTCACCACACGGCAATTTTTTTTCAATGAAATAGTTGCAGGCCTACCGGCGAAATCGCCGAAATTCAGTCCACAGACTGAGTTAGGCATTCCGCCTTGGACCGCCATGTTGCCAACAACAATTGGCAGCGGCCGGTATATTTTGGTGGTAAGATATTGAAAACTCTTCATATTCTACACCACTGTACTCACCACACGTCCATTTTTTTTCAATTAAATAGTTACAGGTCTCCTGGCAAAATCGCCAAAACTCAGTCCACAGACTGAGTTTGGGATTTCGCCTTGGACCGCCGCATTGCCAAGAACGATTGGCAGTGGCCGGTATATTTTGGGGGTGAGTTTTCATGAATTCATCTTTTTTCACACTATTGTACTCAACACATGTTAATTTTTTTCAATTAATTAGTTACAGGTCTACTGGTAAAATCGCCGAAACTCAGTCCATAGACTGAGTTTGGGATTTCGCCTTGGACCGCCATGTTGCCAACAACAATTGGCAGCGGCCAGTATATTTTGGTGGTAAGATATTTAAAACTCTTCATGTTCTACACCACTATACTCACCACACGTCCATTTTTTTCGATTAAATAGTTACAGGTCTACGGGCAAAATTGCCGAAACTCAGTCCACAGACTGAGTTAGGCATACCGCCTTGGACCGCCGTGTTGCCAAGAACGATTGGCAGCGGCCCGGTATATTTTGGGGGTGAGTTTTCATGAACTCATCTTTTTTCACCCTATTATACTCAACACATGTTAATTTTTTAATTAAATAGTTACAGATCCACTTCTGAAATCCCCAAAACTCAGTCCAGAGACTGAGTTTGGGATTTTGCCTTGCACCGCCGTGTTGCCAACGATATTTGGCAGCGGCGAGTATATTAATAGAGGTGAGTTGCATGGAATACAATTATGTTTACACTTGTCTTGACTACATCTAATTCTTAATTATTTTATTTCAGGCCACGCACGGGAACAGCCGAAACTTAGTCCACAGACTGAGTTCGGGATTTCGCCTTGCACCGCCGTGTTACCAACAAGGTTCGGCAGAGGCATGTAAATTTTTTCGGTGAGTTATTGAAGTCAAACTATATTACAATTGTTTTCATTTCAGCTTAGTTTCAATTAAATAATTAATTTTCTTCTACCTTGGTGATAATATTGTCCACAGTATCGTTTTTCATCTTGGAGCAACTTGGGGCTGAAATTTTGGCACCTGTGTCCTTTTGATGGGCGATGTGTTGGGCGGGCCCCTAAAATATGTTAATGTAGTATGTTTAATTATATTATTGGAGATAAATTACACATAGTCTATTATTGTAGTCCAACAGTAGGTAGCCCTCCCGGTAACCCTCCTGTAACATTCCGGTAGCCCTCCCGTATGCTCCGGTAACCCTCCGGTACTCTCCGGTAGCCTTCCCGTAACCTTCCGGTTACCCTCCTGTACACTTCCGGTTACCCTCCCGTACACTTCCAGTATGCCACCGGTAAATATTTTTTTAGCTACTAAGTAATGCAGTTATAGCCACTATTTAGATTGATATCGATTCTAAGACTTACTGAGAAGTCTGTTTTCCTGTAAAAAAGTACCAATTCCTATGGCACGTAGAAATACATCCAAAAGCTCCTCTTGGTCTCAAATTTCCGGTAAACTCCCGGTAGACTCCGGTAACCCTCCCGTACACTAGTTTACCGGAAGGTTACAGAAGTGTACCGGGAGGTTACCGGAAGATACCATTCCGGGGACTCCGGTAACCTCCCCGTACACTCGAGTGTACGGGGAGGTTACCGGTGTTTTTCGTTTGCAGTGGTGCTTTTTTCCTAGTTTCTTTCGTGATGGGGGAGAGCAAAACAAGAAAAATGGTGTGGATGCTTTTTCTGTTCTGTTTCAACTGAGAGCTGTTGTATTTTGGGTGAGGTGTGTACTGTTGAGACAAGTACAGAGGGCGATATTGAGTGTTGGTGAAATGGGAAGAGGGTGACAGGGTATGAGGTCAGTCGACAGAGCGGGCACAAAACCATTATTCAGGCAACTTTTGCAACACTTGGAAGGCAAGAACTCCTTATGTATGGTGCACTAACCAATATGGTTAGCATCGCTGGATGCGTGGTGATGGCGGCTACACAGCAATGCCCGTAAGAATGTTGTCGGCCAAAAACTGACTGAGTTATTATAGTATTATCGGTTTTTAGAGGGTGGCCGAGTCTCATGGTCGTCGAATGTTTTTGACACGGTCGTGTCAAGATTACCAGCAGCCGCTGCAAGATTTTTGTAGCGAGCTAGATAGAATGCGATTTGTAGAGTCACAGGAAGACATACTTCAAAATAAAATGGCTTGTCTACGTTGAATTAAATCCCAGCTGCAAATGCGTGTGAGCGCCTCGTGCGCTTTGCGCGTGCCACTCTCGTGCTCACACCCATTTGTAAAGTAAGATATTTTTTTTAGGTAAACAGACATCAAAACATGATGACTACCCATGTACGCCAACCCAAAAAATTAACTTTTTAGAGGTAACTTCAATTTAGCTTATAGTGTGAGTACAGCTTGGATATGTTTTTCCTACCTCCTATGGTACTTAGTAGCTACCTATACATTTTGTATTTTTTTAAGATATTCCCACCACATCAATAAAAATAACCATGCCACCACGAGATTTTCAATAGCATAATTTAATTGCAGTGGACTCTGAATACAGAGTGCAGGAGTGTGACCTAAAGGGTTCTATTGCATCGAATTATGAGTAATGCTATTTCAGGCCTTTAGGGCACGACACCGCACCTTATTTTTGGGGTTATTAATTGAATTGACACACACCGCACTTTCTACATTACATCACGGCATTCAAATACTATCCTTGTCACAAAGTCGTGGATGCAACTAACTGATGATCCACAACAACAATATGAAGACAAATGGATTGTGATGAGTCCTGGTTTTGTATAATGAATGAAAAGTTCCCAAATTTATTACAAGCCTTTAACTTTAGAAGAACAGATGTTGTCAAAACAATTACATTGCTGGCTGGTCCCTTCAATCATTCAAACATCAACAGAATCTATCACAAAGTATTCAAAGTTGAATGTCCATATTCAGGAAACAGGCGACTTGTGAACTTTCTCTATAGGCATCATTCTGGCCCTCTTCCTGATGACATACGCACTTGCCCCCCATGCGCATATTTGAATCAAGACTCCACCGCATTGCCTGTCATCACACACACAAAATATATTCAAGGAACTTGTCCACCTTTTGATATTAGTTGCAATTGTGAGGAAAGGAGACAGGGAGGGGGGCAGGGAAGTGACAATGGAAGAGACGCGGAAAAAATGGATGCTGTTTGGGGGGGGGATAGGAGATGTGGAAATGAATGTGGATGGTGATGGGGGGAGAGGTTGTAAATTCACCTAACAAGGCAAAGAAAATGCAGGGGTTGATATTGACACTTCAAATGAGGTCAGATAAATATACTGGGAATCAATGGAAGCGACTGTTTGAATATGGTGATGACGTATATGTGGGTGTCCAGAAGAGGATCCAATTGCTGTCAGATGCATTGAACGTATATGATGGACACAAAAATATTGTTGAGAGAGAGGGAGAAGGTCTATCAGAATATCAAATATTCAACATACGAAACAAGTCTCTTTACTTTCGTTGTGCACATGATATTGCATTGAAGCGACTTGGGAAAGCGACTTTGAATTGGACTGTGGGATGTTGTAAAGAGGCGGTATCGAAAGTAAATGAGATGGGGATTAAGGCAACAACTAGTGCAAGAACTGTTCAGACTTGGAATGTTAACTTCAGAAAAAAAAATGCAAATTCCCTCATCCCAATCCAAAGATTACAAATGGCGTGAAGTACAAACCATCGCTCTTTGAATTTTCCCCCAGTATTGAACTGGACTGCAAAGACTTTATTTTCAGGAACTTTGACAATTTTCATGTTGAAATGTTAAGAGATGAGTTGATCACAACAATCTTACCTCAGTACATGACAAAGATGATCCAAGATGAACAGTTACAAAGGGAGTCTGAAGAATACAAACTCCTTGAACATATAACATCAAACCCTCCTGCCTACTCAACAGTGTTGAAATGGATGCATGCAATGGGATTTAAAGGAGACACAGCAAAGAAGTGTTATTATCTAGATGGTCATGAAAAACCAGAACAACAGAAGCACAGATCAAAATTCTTGTATGAATATCTCACCGGGATTGAACCCAGATGCCATTGATGGGTTCAGTTATATATTGTTGAGCTCAATGATCTCAAACGAAAACAAACTTTTAAATACTGGCTATGGCTTCAAATCTGGTGAAGATGATATGATTGAATTCCATGTTGATGATCATGACTACCTGCAAGCATATGCAGATAAGAAATTCCCGGACTTTGGTGGATCTGTTAGTATCAAGACACCACCAAGAGTGAAACCGATTGTTGTTTTTGGACATGATGAAGCTATTTATAACCAAAATTCAACAAATACATCTCACTGGGTTGGGCCAGGAAGTGAGAGACCATTGCTTCCAAAGAACAATGGAATGGGGAAGATGATCTCTGCATTTCAGTGTAGAGAAACAGGTTGGGGAATAGACTTGAGTCATGAACAGTTGGGTAGAATCAATAACAGACAAAGGAGTCAGCAATATTTCGACATTATAGGATCCAGTTATAAAAGTCCGCTCACCATTTCTCCTTTTGTTCGCACATTTGAGTTTGGTGGAACCAATGGCTACTGGACAGGTAATCATGCAATCATTCAAGTAGAAGATTGAATTGATTGTGTCCGGGAGATTTATGCTGATCAGTTTGAAGTCATATTCCTTTTTGACCATAGCAGTGGACATGCAAAGAAGAGAATTAATGGGTTAGATATGTAAGGAATGAATAAAAGTTGGGGTGGCAAAAAATTGAGATCTACCTTGAGTGAGGACGGATCTGTTGGGCCATTTCACAATCCTGATAACCCAGAAATGGTTACAATTGGGCACACACAATCCATGGTGTATGGTGAATCAGACGCTGCACCCTTTGACTTGTCGCCTCAAGACAGGCAATCTTGCAAATATGATGTTGTGGAGACTTTACCTGCAGAAAAGCAGAAAACTGTGAAATTGAAGAAAGTTGAGATAGTCGACCTGCTAATGCAAACTGACCTTGGCAAAGGCCTTGGCAAGCAAGCTTTGCTCAATATGAGACTCACGGATTTACAAGACACGGCCACAACACTTTCAATTGACATAAGGCAACTGTTACTTCCAAATTGTGTCAAGGTTGGGTAGGGCAGGGAAAGGGGTTACTTCAAGTTCTTTGGGAGAGAGGTTTTATTGATGAATCAAAGGTAAAGAATTATAAGATCAAAGTGCTGGATGAAGATGGAAATGTGGTACCTACATTCTCTTTAGAATACATGATGGCAAACTGTCCTGACTTTTTAAATGAGATGTCTCAGCTTGAGTATGTCCGCCAGCAACTGGGTACTAAAACCATCATCGCTACAAAGTATCATGCAGAATTTGCAGGGGAAGGTATCAAGTATTCCTGGGGATACTCTAAGTCCTTGTACCGCAGGTCTCCATTGAAAATGAAAAGGGGTAAGGAAAAGTTTGATAAACTTGTATCACATTGCATTTCAAGAGAGACAATGACCAGAGAGTTAGTGAGACGATTCAGTAAAAGGGCCAGACAGTACATGCTGTCGTATTAAACTCTTGACCTAAACGCACAGAGAGACCATCCTCGAACATCCAATGATTGCAATCAATCAATTTCTTACCATTAAATTGCAAAAATGAAAGCTCTGCTGAAATGTCATAGGACAGCCATTGATTTTGACAACAAATTTATCATGAAAGCAGTGATGGACTTCAGTTTCAATACTTCGGTAACAAAATGGGGATTAATTGATAGGGCTACCAAGACGAAGAAGAAGAGAAATCAGTAAAATGAGAAATCCAAATATTAAGAACCAATGAATTTTCTTACAAGCTTTGATCATTCATGTACTTACTTAGTTTCTCTTTCACAAATCACAAGATTGGTTAGATAGGATTGTTCCCAGTGCAAATCCATAGGGCTGGTAGAATTTCCTGCGCCTATCAACATCTTCATCATTCTCGTAAAATACATCATCCACCCTGATGTACTTGTTGTCCAAATAGTCAGCCTCTCCACAAAATGCTTTGGACAGATATCCAACTTTGCATGCGTCTACACGATCAATCACCAAATAGACCTCCAATTCATTCCACCACTGTCCCCTCCTCCAGCATGGAACACAATGCACATGCAAAATTGAGCCAACTCCAACCCACTTTCCACAACACTCCTGTTGATCACATGATCTACTCAATGTGTTGTTTGTGAGTCCAACTATGTTGACAATTCATTGTTATGCAGGGTATAGAATGAAGTGGAGACAAAGTTATTTGTTAGTGCCAAACAATGAAATAAGTTAACGAGATTCAAGGTGTAAGAAATAATTAACGACTTTCAAACTAACAACAGGACACGATCATCATGTCTGGTTAAAAACAACACTTGGTGACACAAGGGATCGATCGTCAAACCTTAAAGCATCCGCCATTGTTGAAGATGTCCGTGTCAAGCTCAATCGGATGAAAAAATAATAATGCAAGACAAATGAGTGAGAGCGGTGTGTGTTCTCGTGTGAATTTTTTCGCGATGCAACCTGTTGGAATCATTATTTATTTATATATGCTATTTCGGTTGAAAAACGAAAATTACGCGAAATATTATAAAAGCCTTTTGTGCACCTTTTGTGCAAATATTATGGTATGTAGATTGCGTACTTCACTCTACGCGGTGCAGGTCCAGGCATATCCAAGCTGTACCTGTTTTGGCAAAAAGTAAAAAACTGTCTCACTGGAGAAGGTGGAAAAGAAGGAGAAGGAGAAGGAGAAGGAGAAGGAGAAGGAGAAGGAGAAGGAGAAGGAGAAGAACAAGAACAAGAACAAGAACAAGAAGAAGAACAAGAAGAAGAACAAGAAGAAGAACAAGAAGAAGAACAAGAAGAAGAACAAGAAGAAGAACAAGAAGAAGAACAAGAAGAAGAACAAGAAGAAGAACAAGAAGAAGAACAAGAAGAAGAACAAGAAGAAGAACAAGAAGAAGAACAAGAAGAAGAACAAGAAGAAGAACAAGAAGAAGAACAAGAAGAAGAACAAGAAGAAGAACAAGAAAAAGAAGAAGAAAAAGAAGAAGGAGAAGGAGAAGAAGAAGGAAGAAGGAGGAGGAGGAGGAGAAGGAGAAAAGCGGCTCAGTCTCCAATACAACTAAGATTTTGAAAAAATCTTGATGACCATGGCAAAAAATCCTGACAGAAGTTTCACTTCCCTGCAAGGGATAATAAGGTGGCTTGTCGACCATTGGTTAGTGGGCATTGCGCATTTGTCCGATTGCTTGCTTGATTGATTTTCACATCCCACACCTGTACCATACAATACAATACGATACAATACCGTACCATTGTCACAGTGCAAAAGTCCTGAACCGCCCGAGCTCACCCGAGCCATTCGTGTTCCACATTTTTTTGCTACAGATAGTCAGCTGATAGAGGCTGATAGTCAGGCAAAGAGCCGCCTTGCTCACAAGCACAATCCAATCATTCAATCCCAAACCGCACCGCCGAAACATGCTTTGTTTTCACGCCAAAGATCATCGCGCGAAGATTCAAATGCCGTCATCAGCGATGTCAGCCATCGTTCTTGCACTGTATCTCTCTTGCGTCACTTCGTTCTTGACAACGTCACCAATCACACCACGGAAAATAAATCACCCTTCCCTCAAAAGAATTCGCCCTACTTCACTCGCGCCTTCAACAAAGGTGCAATCCTCGCGATCTAGACCGGAGGACATTTATTCCGCTGTCCATAGAAAAGAATACGAAATGAAGAAATTCAATCAACAGCACGCCGCACTTTCCGACCCCATTCGTATGGCCATGTCTTACGCTCAAGAGGGAGTCGAACGCAAACGTCTCGCTGCGGCTCTTCGTCGGGTCTACGACGATCCTTACAACATTGCGAATCCAAATGCCAAACAACGATCTCGAGAGGAATTGGAGCGGGAAGAGAAATTGTTGGAAAATGGAATGGCCGAGGCGACGATGCGTCGAGGTTCGTTTATTGTTGATATTAAACGAAAGAGCTTGAGTTACCCTGGCGAACAATTTGCAAGATATGATGATGCAGGCATGGTTGCGGAAGCCATGGTTCGTCTTGGTGCTGATGTTGTCTTAGTGAATGTTGATTATCATTCATATGGTGGAGATCTATCTGAGTTGAAATCCGCCGTCAGGGCAGTACGAAATGTCAATGATAATGCTGCTGTCGTTATGAAGGATATTGTTGTTGACGAAATACAACTCGTAAGTGAGCGTTATTTCTTAGCCATATTCCAAAGAATTCGAAAAACATCTTTCTAACATGTTTCACTTTTCTCTCAAAGGGCATTGCAAAAGATGCTGGTGCTGATGGAATTGTACTGATCGCCAGTGTTTTAGGGCCCTCCTTGGAAAACTTTCTAAATTTGGCAACCATTATTGGTCTCGAAACGATTGTGGAGTGTCATACTTACAATGAGGTCCAAGCAGCATTGGATGCCCTGGCTCAAAATATTATGGTATCCAACCGAGATAGAATTACTGGAGCTCTGATTCCAGATCAAGCAGTAAAGCTTGCTGGAATGTTCCCTGGCAGTGGAGGCCCAATCATCACAATAGCATGTGGAGGTATAGAGAATACCGAGCAGATGAAAAAGTTGCTGGCAGTTGGATATGATGGCGTTGTGGTTGGGAAAACAGTAATGGGTTCTGCTCGGGCACCAGAATTTATCAGAGCAGTCAGAGACAGAACATTGCTACCAGCAGAATTTAGTCAATGGGGTTTTGATGATTTGGAATTCGATATGGATGGAAATGTCATGCCAGGACCGAAGAAGAATATTGCAAGTCCCGATGATGACAATGCTTTTGCATGATTGAATGCCAATTTCTCCTTTGCATCGGCTACTCTGCCAAATATTTCTTTTCATCGCGTATTTATATCATTTGTGATTTTGAGAAATGGTCTAAATTAGTTAGTTTTAACTTTCCAGCATTTTTCCTCTTGCATGATGATTTTGCAACTTAAAAATGTCATGCCTAAATGATTGCATCCCATTTGAGTCCTGTACATAAACTGAACTCATTGATCCGGTTACACATTCAGAGGAACGAAGAAAATACTAGTCAGAACAACACACCTGATTTGAACGAAAAGGAAAACAAACATGGCACATGAACTCAGGTTTCATTAAAGAGATGATACGCACCTCTCCTTCGACATACACCCCAGAGGGTGGGCAGTGAGCTCCTTGTCTTACTTCTTAAAAACAGCTTTGTCATTGAGTGTGAGGCCAGGAATTTTGTACATCTCCGGGACAGTGTTTTGTTGACTGTGACTAGCTATTTTACAGCCCGCATGGGGGTGAAAACCAGGGAACTGCTTGTAGTCATTCATGTTTGGATGAGACAAACCATTGGTAAGATGCAGAGCACTGTGAAAACTGGTTCTCTTTACAAGGAGAAGCAACATGTTCTGTTGATATCAACCTTGTCACGTCTGGCCTGTTCACTGGCCTCCAAATTTATTTCCTAAGGAATGGATATGCAATGTCTGCATGGGCTGTAGGAGCACATACACCACACATGACTCCAGATCCGCTTAGAAATGCATCACTGAGTGACATGGCAGCAAGCTCTGTCTTGGGGACATGATGGGTCATCAGGGTGAAGGATGTGGCTAGACAATCTGGGTAGAAGCAAAAAGAACCTTGAAAATAATGAATTGGAACAGTTAGAATATGAGGGCTGAAAAGGAATATTGGTCTTCTGTCACAATGTTACTCAACTTGTAGAATTATGTCACAATGGTTTCAATGATATAACATGATAAAATACATAGTCATCAATGATGTTCTAAGAAATTCAAGGGAATCACACATGCATACCAGGTGTTGATCGTCCTGTTATCATCCAGTGCATTTAAATGAGACAAGGCAGAAATTTGGATATGCTTGATGATAATACTTTGCATTTGCATTCTACATTGTTTTGGCAGGATTGATCTAGCACAATTGACATAAGTACCCCTGCCAAAATTCTATGAATAACAGCCTTGTAACCAAAGTTGCATGCATGGACGACATGGCCACTAATGTTTCCAATTTAATTGTTCGTTCCAATGTGTTTTACAATGTGTTCTACCATGTGTGCCCAGCTCCACCAGTGCTTCAAAACTGCTAAAACAGATCATTTTACCAGACCAGCAAAGATGAATACATACTTAAGATTTTTGTCAGTCTTTAATCAGTCAAATCAATTCCTCAAAACGTTGGAGAAGTGTTTAGGCAACAACCATGAAAAGTTGCATGCAACAGAATTACACAACTCATGTCCCAACAGAAGCATATTAAACAAAAACCTTAATGCGACATCACACCAAAGTAATATTGCATATTGTAAAATATCATTACGACTGTACTAGCTCATCATACAAACACAAAGTAACCATTCAATATTGCAACTTTTCAAATGCATTTATGGTTTGTATGGTCACTTGTAGGCCCCTCTTCAGAAGGCAGTCTTTGTGTTTAAGCCTACTAGAAGAATATACATAAACCACTAAGTCTTGATGCAATACTTGATAGCTTGAATATACACGCCCGTGATGGGGGGCATTTTTTTGTCAAGTGAGCAGTGATGTGGTAGATAAGTTGCCCTGGACAGTGATGGGGCAGCAACAGGGCAGATGATGAACACTTCCTTTGTAAATGAAATATACAAAATGGCATTTACTAATTCAATCTAGCACTATTTTGTTCTGTGTAACATCATGTTCTGAAGAGACATGATATGATTGAAGCCCTTGGTAAGGGGAGACGATGCAAGTAGCACTTAAGAGAGCGATGGGGAAGCAACACAAAAAGAGATGGGATGGTGTCAGGCAGGGATTGGCAGGGACATCGCAGTGACAGATGTGGGCAGATTTTGGCAAGTTTCGAAGCCAAAAATGTGGGACATACACCAAGGCCCGGATCCTCCTGTACAATTCACTTCTTTTAATGATGAGAGTGGCTACTTATGATAATTGTTTGCCAATGGAGTTGAGGCAAAAGAGCCTCTGTTATGGCAACTAAATTTAAAAGGGCTTATTAATGAAGAATATGGCACCTACAATAGTTGAACTCTGTACTTGTAGGTAGTTTGACCTCCACAAAACAACGGGTGCGGCCTACCTCACGTACCATTGTATGAGGATGTGCAAGGGTGACAGGGGAGTATGAAGGAATAAAAATTAAAACTTTTATAAGTGATGGTAGCAATAAGATGTGCTGTAGTTGCATTGATTATTGTCTAATAAATAATTATCCCAACATGTTCCTAAAAACAAGTTACTAATTCCGTTCAACGGCTTTCTTTGGATAAGTAAGCCATTTTCCAGGAGTAAGCCGTTTCTATCGAAAACGGCTTACTCTCGAGAAAACGGCTTACTTTTGAAAATAAGCCATTTTCTGAAGAGTAAGGCTTACTCTTCAGAAAATGGCACACTTTCAAGCTTTCTCATAAAAACACTATTGATTCCCATGTGATTAGGCTTAATCTTAAAAGAAAGACTTACTTTCAAGACTAAGCCATTTTTCTAAAGTGAGCCGATTTGGATCGAAACGGCTTACTCTTAAGAAATGGCTTACTTTAAAGATTAAGCCAGTTTCAACATGAATAAGCTTCGCTATGGGAACCGGTACTTTATGGGACTGCTTCCATTCCCGCATGACACGAAAAGAACCTCAACTTCTACCCAACCCTAAAGGTAGGTCTATGTAGGTAGGTACGAGACATTCTTATATGCCTTAGAAATACCATATGGCACAGTGTACAAGAATTCCGAAAATGTGGCTGTAATTACCTCTCGGCGCCCAACCCCGCTCAGTGTTGGTCTACGTGATAAAATTATGAAATCCCAAAATGCTTTATATGGCAAATGAGTTTGACAAAAAAGCTTATTTCCCTTAACTCCAATGAAAACACATCACAGCTTAGGAATCTTTTAACAAGAGCTTAATAATTACAGATACAATCACCATCATTCCAACAATACCTACAACGGAAACATTGCCCGAGCTTCTACAAGTGATCTTCTCTCGCAATATGACTTGGTATGGGCTGCTGGACAGAATTGGCGGAACCCAGCCAAGCACCAGTCGTCACGAGCCAAATTGGAAAATAAAACAAAGGCACATCCGCATGTAGCCAAAAGAATTATCATTGCCAATAGGCCAATGAGAATACTGGCCCTTCCGGTTCTCCTAATGTAAGCATCGATTCTTGGCTTCAGGATGAGTGCTCCCGTCAGAGTAATGCAGAAAAAATAAACAGCATATTGCCACGGGACGATACCAGATAGCACAAACATGACAGCAACAGATGAACTAGTTAACAGAATCATGGTTGCTGTGGTAGCTGTTGATACTGACGCATGAACACCCATGTGTAGCATAACTGGCCCAAGAATGTATCCTCCACCAATGCCAATCAGCCCTGCAACAACTCCAGCAAAGCACGCAAAACTGCAGAAGATTTGAACATTTCTCAAGTCCCACTGTAAGAAGAGGAAGCATTTCGTTAAAAGAATATAAATCAAGTAGTACCTAGAAACGACACATCGCCTCCACTTACCAAAATATCATGCTCATTGAACGGATAGTTGACCGCCCTTCGTGCATGAGTCTTCTTGATATTTTTATAGGCAAAAACTCCTGAGAATGAAAACAGCCAAACAAATTGTGCTGCCAGCAAGGCATAATACGCAGAATCCTCGCATGTTATTCCCAGTATAGAATCTACACCTTTCCCCCCCTTCAGGAAGGTTAGCACAGTGAGACCAATCCAAAGCACGACAAGATACGCAAGTTTTTCCTTAGGAAGCTGGCGTGAGTCTTCCTCTAGGTATTTGCGTCGTTGCTCCAGTTCAGTTACATCATCATCTGCCTCCTCCAAAACAGCAGGATAATCAGTTGAAGGAGATTGCGCAGGAAGCTTTTCATCCTCCTCATCGTTCTCCATCTTCATTTGTTCCTCCACAGCACAGTCGGTATTTGTATTCAAGTGCACTTCGCAAATTTCTGATGCAACATCCTGAGTGGGATCATAATTCACATCACTGCTGGCTGGTGAGTTCTCAGCTGAGTGCTCGGGAGTGTTCGTACTTGAGACATCAGTCTCTTGTCGAGCCGCATGAAACTTGGCCTTCTCCTTCTTGTGAGTTTCAACATATTTTTGGTAAGTCTTGATCCCGGTCAGCCCTAAGGCCACGACAGCAATTATCAAATAAAGCCAGTTGGGGAGGAACTGTTGTATGGTGACACCCAATACGGCTCCGGCAAGCTCCATCGGAGCCAACAGTAACGCCATGTCAAAGTCGATGACAGGTCGAGTGTAGAACTTGCGCTTACCATCTCCACCAGAAAGATATTTGACCCTGTCCAGCTCCACTTGAGTCCATGTTTTGTTCTTTTCGTACGGGACAATGGTGCCCGGCCGGTCTTTGCATGGTGTGCCCTTCGTATCCCGGATATGCAAATCAGGATGGCGATTTCGTAAGTTAACAAAAAAGGAGCCGAGGGTCGCACCAAACATTGAAGCTTGGGAGAGACCAGATGCCGCTTTTGGAGGGAAACGAAGGAGAAGGTTGCCCCTGTAATAGTGATTGAGGCTTGAGAAAGCGTTTTTTCATAAGATGCGAAGCAATGCGATCCGGACTTACAAAGGGACAAAAATGCCACCACCTCCAACTCCACACGCAGGGGCTATGCCGCCAATGAAGAACCAGATAAAAGTCGCGACGCTGATCAGGATAAGATAAAAAAGGTGAATTCATCTGTTTTTTTGGGCGATTCTAGCAACGACGAGATGAGATAAGCACTTACAGATCAGCCCATAGAAAGGGATAGTGGTTGTCTGAATCTCCGGGCTCGTTTTCCTTCACATGAAACAATTTTCGATCATAGCATATCTGACATAGCATCCAGCATTGCGTTAGAGGAACAGGCAGAAATAGCAAGAAATAATCATCCCGGAAAGAGTCATACCTCATATCCGTAATCAGTAAAAGTGTAGCCGTCACATGTGGTACAATCGGTTACTGTCATGCCCCCGCAATTCGGACACGAGAACTTTAGAGAGGAGTCCGACGAACACGAGCTTTCGTCCGCTAACGCTGAGGATAGGAGTGCAGTCATTGCGGCCATTACAATGGGGTAGAGGGTGTACCTCAATTGCCGATGTCTCATCATGGCGCTTGTCGAAACGTTACCTCGTGAAGGGGAAATTGTTATGAAGGGAGACGTGAAAGGAGAGCTCTAGCTTGTCTGGGCCGGCGTCAAGTTTTGTGTGATCAATATTAATTATTGACACCAACAGACGCACACCCTCCACGCTTTGGAGTTCCTTTTCTCTCACTTTCATTTTTGTGGTGAACGCACGTGCTCTAAAGGGGATCTGTAACTCCGTGGCAAAATTCTAGTTTCTAAAGAAATGCTATTCCGACCCACTCCGCCCATCTTGTTGGCCAACATTTGTCGTTTATGTCATTGGAATGATATGAAGAAAATTTGATTTCACTCCGCCTAATGCCCATCCCGTTACAGGGTCTCAAACGGGAAGGACGGGAATTCTAAAGTACGAGTGGGGGCCCCCACTCAAGCTACTCTTTTCTACTCGTGACGTATTCGAACTAGAAGGTCTCCTCCACAGGGATATTGATTTTTTCAGTTTGGAAGGGGAGCCCACTCTTGAATCTGTTCGACGCTTACGATAATTTATTTTTGTTTACCTCCCGCAATAATGAAAAGGTGAACAGAAGAACCCTCAAGAACAAGAATATAAAATGGCTCTCGATACGAACAAGATGAGGTGTTCAAAAGATTCAACAGGTGCATAGTCTACAATGGCATCTTTGTATTATTTTAGGGAGTAGGACTGCTGAGATCTCCTTTGTGCTTTAGACAGGAGGTGATATAGGGGGGTAGTGATGCGTGGCATTGACGCCAAACAACTAGTCTTAGTGTGAAGTGGACGGTGTGAACAACATCTCAATACTATTATTTGTAATCTATAGTAATTCTGCGTTGTGAAAATATTCACTCAGCCGACATCCCTCGGATAAATAGTGTTTCCGCTATTTGTCATGGGTTAAGTAGGTATTCGCGGCATTCCTGTCGAAATCTGAATGAATGGATATTCTTCTACCGCGCTGAGGATATCATTGGGATAGAATGGAATCGGGACTAACAGTTGAGGTAATTCGCGGCAACCAATAATTCTAACGCCTGCCACATTCAAACGCGATGTTTGCCCATTTAATTTGCGAGAAGCAAGAGACAACGGAAGCAGGAGGCAAAAAATGTACCATGAGCCTCGAGATATTAAGAAGCTTCATTCACAAGATAGAAACCTGACGGAAACAACAGCAAAACACATACCTCATCTGGATCGATTTGAAACTCGGGTATCCTTGAAGTAGAGTTAGAGTATTTGTCTTTGTAATGCAAATACTTCACTATCTTCTCGAGTGTCGATCCTCCGATATCAGGGAATCGGATCACTAATAATTTGGAAAATCAACATACAGTTAGAAAACACATCAACGGACACTGGCAGATGATTCAATCTGACAACCAAGGGAGCATAGTCACAACTCGCCTCCCTCCTCGCTCTCGCGAAAGTTTCCTTCCAGCATCGCTCGTATGGTTTCCACTTGAAGGGCTACGCGACGCTCTAAGAATATTTCGGTACTGTCGGCACTGATTAATTTGATGTAGGTTTGATCGTCGTCGTTCTCCATGGTGACGATCCTGAGCTTCACAGCTGTCGCGGTGCTTTGTCGCTCGAATGCTGCTCGAACACACCTCGCAGTTGTCCACTGTTCTCTTTGCGGATGGTTGGGGTGGAGGGCAGACGGCGGGTGCCCGAATCAAGATTTTTTTAAAAATCTTAGTTTATCACTGAGCAGGTTTCGTCTTCTCCTTCTCCTTAAGACTTGTTTTCACTATTAGATTTTATAGGTGAATTAGTATATACACTGCTGTTTATACCTGTAAAAACCTGTTTTTCGTGTTTGACATGCATTGGTATTTCTATTACTGTTGCTTTGTGATTACCTTTAAAAATATATCACCAAAAGTGTCTTCTCCTTTGACATGCATTACCTTTAAAAATATATCACCAAAAGTTAAGTATCTTCAATGTACGCTCATTACTTATGTCTTGAACCACATCTCCAAAAAATATTTCAACGGACACATCATGTAAACGCATCACACTACATATTGTAAATAAACACATCACAAAAAATGATTTTCACCGTAAGCTCATTACTTATGTCTTGAAGCACATCACCAAAAATATTTCAACGGACACGCATCACGCTATTGTAAATCGACACATCACAAAACATTATTTTCAACGTAAGCGCATTACTTACATCCTGAACCAAAACATTATTTTCAACGTATGTGCATTACTTACATCCTGAACCACATCACCAAAATTTTTTTCAACGGACACATCATGTAAACACATAGCACTATCATAAAGGCAACACATCAACGCATCGTGTTATCACAAAGGCACCACTTTCAATGATCACACATTTTTTGCTCTCTAAATATTGATCAGTTGATAGATTGTATTGTTGATCTCATAATTTATCAAACTCCACACAACTATACTCCAAATTAGAAAAGTGTTTTTACTTCATCTATTCTGTTTAAAATGTCACAACATAGCACACCACCTGCATCATCCATGAACCACACTGCTGGTGAGAACGTTTGACATCGTTGCTCCTTAAGTTTGGTTTTATGAGCTTATGCTGTACATGATTCCTGCAAATATTTTAGATTCTTTTGTTGAAGAAGCAAAAAGGCTTAGCATAGAAGCCAAGGTGATGAAAAGGAAAAATGATAGGAAAAGAGTAAATGAAAGATACTATCAGAAGACAAAGGCTCGATGCCCTAAGGAAAGCAACACTTATTACAGAAGTTGTAGAAATTTGATTTGTGAGATCAAACGTGCAAAGTATAAAATTAATGCAGAATCCATTTGCCTGCAAAGGAAAGAGTACTACGAAAAAAAAGCTGATTCCATATGCCAAAAGAAAAAAGCTCAATATGAAATCAACAATGTTCATATTTGCAACAAAAGGAAAAAATATTATGAAGCCAATGCAACAATGATCAATAAGAAGCGGAGAGAAAGTTACCAATGCAGCAAGTCCTCTGGACAGGGTTGTTCCTTTAATTGTTCTGAGAGTGAAAATTCACCTAGTCCTACAAACAATCAAGAGAATACACCATGCAACCAAAATTTTCTGCCAAGAGAATTTAATGAGTCAGAGATGGAAAAAATGGTGCAGAAGATCAGAGAGAAAATATGCCTGTCAACTGCTGTGGATGGTGATATCAATAGGCACCGTGCACATGTATGTGTTGTTTGTGATCGCCTTATCATTGGATTGGAAGATGTCAAATTCATTGAGAAAAAAATGTTGTTGGAGAACTCATCAAAATTAGCTGTGTCGACTTATGAGGAGTACTATGATGGTGTTTCCATGCATCCAGAATTGGTAAAACAGTACCAAGTTGAGGATTGTGATTTGAAGCATTTGTTACTTTCTCCCAGGGCTCGGGTAGATCAGAAAGGGTATGAGTGTTGTGAGACGTGCTATGGGAGCCTAAATTGTTCAAGAAATAAGGATCAAGACAAACCGCCCAAATTTGCAATCGCCAATGGATTCGCAATAGGTCATATTCCTGAAGTCATCAATTTTCAAGACAAAAATGGCGATATCAAAAATCGAAGCATTACTGCCGAAATTGATTTGGATGATCTTCTTTGTGCATCAATCAGCCCAGTGAGGCCATTTGGATATGTTCATGCTTACACTGGCGGAAGTCAAAAATCTTTGAAAGGGCATTTTTCAATGTTCAGCGTTGATCAGTCTCATGTAGGAGGTGCACTACATAAGTACAGGAGTTCTACTGGTGGGAAAAACATTTATGTGGTATTGTGTGGTAGAATGACGCCAGCTCAGAAAAATGTTGTGAGAAGGCGAGCTGAATTGGACACCGACCTTTTTATGGATCTTTTAACATGGTTCATCAAGGAATCAGGTCATAAGGGATACAATGATGTGGTGCCCCCAGATGAATGTCCCAAGCCTGTGATTATACTGCAAGATGATGACAATGAGAATAACACTTCTGATCCAGTTGCTCCGGAATTAGAATGTCAGATTCAAGGCAAGACGTATTACTTTTCAAGTGAGTCACAGAATCCAAATACAGACAATTCAGATAGCACTGAGGATTTTGTCCAAGCTATGCTCGAGTCAACTGCTCCGACTATGCTGATGTATGGTGGTACTTACTTGCGAGGACATGAAATCAATTTAGAAGATGCCTTTCCCATCCAATTTCCATTTGGTTCAGGATGTCCAAATTTGGGTAAAAAGAGAAAGGTGGAAGTTTCCAATGAAGCATGTCTGAAGCACTACATGCGACTTTCCTTGAACCAGTTCATGAGGCCAGATTTCATTTTGGTGTGTTATCATCTGATGTGTAGAAATGCATCGTATACTACGGGACTCATAAAATGCAAGTCCAACTATCAAGGACAGGCTCTGGGAGAAAGGAGCTCGAAGCTGTCTGTGGGTGATGTGCACAAAGCTGCAAAAGAGCTGAACAGAAGGGAACAAAACAATGAACCCCTTGATATCAACACACCAGCAGCATCATTTTTGAAATCTGTCACAACATCATGCAAAATTCTTGGACACACAGCAGAAGCTGCTAAGGAAGCTAGAAAGAAGGTGTATGCACTCAGTGACTACTTTGGTCCTCACAGCATCTTTTTCACAGTTACTCCAGATGACGAGTGTAACTTCAGAGTGCGCATGTATGCTAACCAAGGAAAGGAAATTGTCATTCCTACAGTTGATTGTAATGAAGCTGATTGCATTTCTGATTTTGAGCTCAGGCAAAAGAAGAGGACAAAATATCCAGGAGCTTGCTCCCTTGACTACCAAGCTGCAATGCAAGTAGTGTGTGAGCTGTTAGGATGGGACTTCAAGAAAAATTGCAGCAAGGGTATAGGAATGTATGGCAAATGCAAGGCTTTTGTTAGAGGAAGTGAAGAGCAAGGAAGAGGATCATTGCATGGCCACTGTTTAGTTTGGTTAGATCGCTTTGATCAGTTGAAAGAGTCTTTGTTTGATCATGACCTGGTGGTCCGCCAAAATGCAAGAAAGGAACTTGAAGGATTCGTTGACAGACATTTCTGTTCTGATTATGGGTATTCTCGTGACCTTGAAGTAATTCACAAGGAATGTCAACAGCAGGGCTGTATTTCAGATATGTTCCAAGGAAAAGATGCACAGACACTTAGAGACTGCAGATCAGAGTCTCGTAGAATGGAATTGAAGGGTCATGTGATGGAATGCAAATGTTGTGCTGAAAAGGGATTATCAGGTGAAAATACTCATCTGTCCACTGTCACCCTTACAAACATGGCTATGGAGTCAAGGAGAAATACCAGATGTGCAGAGCCTGTTGGTGTCCAGTTCCCATTGTCCCGAGAAAGATCAGATTTGATGACATATCGATATCCTATCGATGGAGCCACTGAAGGATCAGGATTTCTTTTTGACAGTGAATTCAGGCATTTGGTTGCGACAAGAAGAATGAATGAGCACGACTGGAAGCATAGGACATCTTGCTTCAAATATGGCAAAGAGTGCCGATTTCCGTTTCCAAGACCTGCAGTTGAGAACACAGCATTTCAAGAAGACAACGATGATGAAACAAAGGCAACTGTTTGGAGATCATTGGAGAAAGGTGATACAACCATTTACCCTTACACTGTGGAAAGCAAGAGATCTATGGGATCTCAATTTTTGAATACACATTGCAAGTATATTACCAAGACGCTTGGCTGCAATAGCAACATTCAAATTGGAAGTCCCAGGTGTGTGTTTTATGTTGTTCACTACTCCACCAAGTCTACTCAAAAAGAAGACAGAGGTGTTGATTTTGATAGAGTGGGAAAACAAGTCATTCGTCGTATCCAGAAAGAAGAGGAAAAGTTAGTAGCGGAAGGGTTGCAACATACACCAAACATGGAACAAGACACCTGTTTCGGGGAGGGTTTGTGTCGTTTCCTCATTGGAATGAGTGTTCACCTGGGTCAAGATGTTGTTAGTGCAACAATGGCACATCTGCTATTGTGTGAGAATGGTTCCAGGTTTTCATTTTCACATGACTTTCAGGATCTGCTCGTTGGACAAATGCTTAATAAGCTAAAAGGTGAAGCTCCAGGGGACTTTGTACTCCGTAGAAAAAATAGGGGTGAAAATGGAGAAGTTGTCATGTGGGCAGATTACTCAGTGAATGACTATTTGTTCAGGCCAGAATGTTTGGAAGATTTGAGTTTCTATGAATTTGCATTGAGATACGAAAGGATTCCGTTTTCTTTCAATAGAATGAGCAACAATGATGAAGGTGGCCTGCCAATACTACAAGATGGCGAATTTGCATTCAAAGAAGACCATCCAGGAAGAAGATACTGCTACCTCAGAGAATCCAAAAAGATGAGAATCCCAAAATTGGCAATGCCCAAAGGAATGCTAAGTGACCTCGAAGATTTGGAATTGACTGAAAATGAACCAAGCAAAGGGGCCCATGAATCGAGGGAAATCTATGCAAAAGTGGCATTGCTCCTTTTCCATCCTTTTAGAGATGAATCGATTTTACTTCATGATGAGAATTCGTGTTTGTGGGATAAACTTATGAATGCTATGAATGAGAATATTGATTTTCTCCCTGAAAATTATTCCTCCGCCACCACTAATGAAAGAAGTTCAACTGATGCCCAAACTGACGACAGTGTTTTTGGGCATGGGGCAAGTAAATACAAAACTCTCCTTGCTTTTGTCAGTGGTGCTACCATCAAGAATAACTTACAAGAAAATATGCAAGAAATTGATTTTTCAGAAGATGGAATAGCAGATAGTGATTCGTCAGAAGACTGCATCCTCGAAGAGCCGGAATGGGCAGAACTTGGATTTTCGTCCAATTTCAACAGAGGTTCAATTCCAACACTGCAAGGAGTTGCTGATCGTATTTCAAGAGAAAAGCATATTACGTTGGACAGAATCCAGTACATTGCTTATGAAGTCATATGCAGCTCATTTCTACTTAATCTCATACGTGAAAATTCAGAATTACAGTCACCTTTGGCATCAGGTTTTACAGATAGTGATGAAGACTTGAGAGATCATAGGACAACTTCGATAAGACAGAAAGTGGAAAAGAAATTGAAAGATCTCAGTGCCAAAGAACAATTGCTAATGTTTGTTACTGGCCCTGCTGGAGCAGGAAAAAGTACAGCAATTGACGTTGCCCAACAGTTTTGTTTCCAATTTTGCAAATCTATGGACATCCTTTGGGGGGATAAAACATTTTTGTTTACTGCAATCACTGGATGCGCTGCTGCCTTGTTTGGAGGTGTTACCTTGCACAGTGCAGCTTACCTGAATTCAAAGTCAAAAAATATATCTCCTGAGATGCTTCAAAACTGGGAACAAGTTCGAATGCTGATTATAGATGAAATCTCATTTTCGACGTGTGATCAGATGGAAAAACTGAATTCCCGTCTAAATATGATTCGTCGCAGACTGTGTTCAGGTGGAAAGGGATTGTCCCCAAATATGATTTTTGGCGGATACTCAATCATTTTCTGTGGCGATTTTCGTCAAATACCACCAGTGAAAGCTAGAGAGAGTCAACTTCTGTATTCCAATTCATCACTGTGGGAAAACTCAATAAATGTTGCAATAATTCTTAACAACAGCCATCGTTTCAAAGATGACCCGGAATATGGAAGGATTCTAAAACCAATGTGGGATGGTTCATTCACAAAAGAAGACTGCAATCTCATCAATGAACGTCTCATCAGTCAGCAAGTTCAGTTACCTGAAATCCAACATGACGCTGATATTGCGTATGCTTGTTGGAAAAACTCTGAGCGGGTTACCATTCATGCATAAATTTTCCAAAATCGCATACAAGATTTCCCATCAGTAGACAGTCAAGAATCGTCACCAGAGCATACAGTTGTTATTGAAGCAGATATAAGAAAAGCCCCCAAAAGAGGTAAATCAAAGAGAAGTTTTTCTGAAGACACTCCTTTACCAGCAAGACTCACAACTGAATTGCGAAACAAAATTTATGCAAAGTGTGGTGATAGTGATATGAAAGACCAACAAAAGAACATTGACCCTGCTCTAAAACTTTATGTTGGTGCGCATTGCATGATCATAGACAATGATGATATATCAAAAGGTAGAGCAAACAGAACATTATGCAGAGTCATTGGAGTCAAAAGGAAAACAGACACCCCTTTGAATTGGAAAAATTATGATGGGAAAAAAGTATATACCATCAATGTTACTGACGTTGACTATGCTGAGTTTGAGCACTTCCCTAAAAAGATGGAACAAATCAAAATTGAAGATCTGATTTCATCATTAGAAAATGACCTACAGAGTGATCCTCTAGATGAAGAAAAGGCAGCACTTCTACACCGTCATCAGATCAGATTAAGAAAAATTGTGTCATCACGAAGATTTCGACTGAAGCCAAAAAGGTATTATTGCACATTCTACAGAAGTGATATTGACCCACTGGACAAGGGTGTCAGACTTTCAAAAGTGTCAAAAAGAGGAGAGCACAAACAAAAAGTCATCATGATACAATTGCCTATCAATTTAAATGAAGCCACAACTGCACACAAATTACAAGGCATCACAAAGAAAAAACTTATTGTTCATAATTGGAACTATAGCCATGGCTGGGTCTACACTGTCTTATCAAGAGTGAGAACACGGGATGGTTTGTTTTTGAACAAACCTCTAGCGTACAAACCAGATGCCTTTAAGCTACCACCTGCTTTGATAGCATTTCAGCATAGGATGCAATCAAAAATTCCAGCTAGAGCAAAAATATAAAACTTTGTAAAGAGCAGTGACACATCACATCACAATTTAAGAATGTTACAATCATCTTTCATCATAATCTCTACACAGAAACATCGTCTAAACATCACAATATAACCTACTCAGGTTTTTAATGAACACTTTTCATCAAAGTTCTTGCAAAGATTTTTGCAAACAAACATGAGCAAACGAACCAGCAAGAAAAAAGTCACTATGATGGAAAATGGATCAACAGCAGAAATCAGACTCAAAAAGGAATTCCTCAGCTCAAAGCAATTCTATGGATAAACCAAACTACATTCAAAATATTACCATAAGAAACCCCCCCAGCAAGCAATAAAGAAAGAGAGCCCGAGCAAACAAATCAGTAAAAAAAATATTAGAGTGAGAAAAGAGCACCAACGAGAAGAATTCTTAAACCAGAAAAATTACTGCAAGCAAGCAAAAGAAGTAAAATATTTACAATGAGAACCAAAACAGCTCAAACAAAACAGCAAAAAAGCAAGGAACAAAAGTAACAAAAAATAATAGGAACAAACAAACAACCCCAAAACCAACAAAACGTTAAAGTCATACGATGACAAATACAAACCCCACCAAAACAAAGTGGCATTAAAACATGATTGCGTGGTGGGAACCAACGGCTGCGCCTCTGACGACTTATGCCAAATATTGTGGTTTTCCCTCACCACCAAAGGATGCCTGAGGCTGCACCCCCCTGACCCTTCCACAGAAGTTAATAGAGACTTTCGAGTACCTCCTACTCATCTCCCCTCTGCTTCATCCATATCAGTAAAGTTCTGGCGTTATAGGTGCAAATTGAATGTTCCAATGCCACTACCTCAGAGTTAGTATGTGATTTCAAATTTGTTTTATGAGAATGTTGATTGGTCCCAAATGCAGACGTAACTTGCTGTGAAATTATGATCCAATGAAATCTACACCTTTGCCACATACATACCATAAATTGATGTAGATTGTTCTTCCGAATTCATTATTGTCAAATTTCACGGAACACCTAAAATACCTGTAGAAGAAAATCAGATGCCCAAAATGATGCCACCAAAAGGACACCCTCAGTTTGATGTATCTAGAAAGTACCAAAGATGGCCTCCCAAGATGACCACCCAAGATAATCTCCAAAGATGGTCTCTTGAGATGACTTCCTACATCGACGACCCAAAACAATGATGACTGCGAGTATGAGAGATAAAAAGAACCATTCACGTTTAATGCTCTCACTCACCTATCCATGCCCCTGTCCATGTTAGTGGGAAATGATGGTCAAATTTATTGTCCTCAAATGTCACAGAATGTGTTACAGTGCTCAAAGACAGCAACTCAATACACCAAAATGATGCCTCAAAGATGACACCCAACACAATGCCCAAACATGATTCCCCAAGACAACGTTCCAAAATGATGCTCCAAGGAAACAACCAGGCTGCGCCTCTGACGACTTATGCCAAATATTGTGGTTTTCCACCGCTAACAAAGGATGCCTGAGGCTGCACCCTCCTGACCCTTCCACAGAAGTTAATAGAGACTTTCGAGTACCTCCTACTCATCTCCCCTCTGTTTCATCCATATCAGTAAAGTTCTGGCGTTATAGGTGCAAATTGAATGTTCCAATGCCACTACCTCAGAGTTAGTATGTGATTTCAAATTTGTTTTATGAGAATGTTGATTGGTCCCAAATGCAGACGTAACTTGCTGTGAAATTATGATCCAATGAAATCTACACCTTTGCCACATACATACCATAAATTGATGTAGATTGTTCTTCCGAATTCATTATTGTTAAATTTCACGGAACACCTAAAATACCTGTAGAAGAAAATCAGATGCCCAAAATGATGCCACCAAAAGGACACCCTCAGTTTGATGTATCTAGAAAGTACCAAAGATGGCCTCCCAAGATGACCACCCAAGATAATCTCCAAAGATGGTCTCTTGAGATGACTTCCTACATCGACGACCCAAAACAATGATGACTGCGAGTATGAGAGATAAAAAGAACCATTCACGTTTAATGCTCTCACTCACCTATCCATGCCCCTGTCCATGTTAGTGGGAAATGATGGTCAAATTTATTGTCCTCAAATGTCACAGAATGTGTTACAGTGCTCAAAGACAGCAACTCAATACACCAAAATGATGCCTCAAAGATGACACCCAACACAATGCCCAAACATGATTCCCCAAGACAACGTTCCAAAATGATGCTCCAAGGAAACAACCAGGCTGCGCCTCTGACGACTTATGCCAAATATTGTGGTTTTCCACCGCTAACAAAGGATGCCTGAGGCTGCACCCCCCTGACCCTTCCACAGAAGTTAATAGAGACTTTCGAGTACCTCCTACTCATCTCCCCTCTGCTTCATCCAGATCAGTAAAGTTCTGGCGTTATAGGTGCAAATTGAATGTTCCAATGCCACTACCTCAGAGTTAGTATGTGATTTCAAATTTGTTTTATGAGAATGTTGATTGGTCCCAAATGCAGACGTAACTTGCTGTGAAATTATGATCCAATGAAATCTACACCTTTGCCACATACATACCATAAATTGATGTAGATTGTTCTTCCAAATTCATTATTGTCAAATTTCACGGAACACCTAAAATACCTGTAGAGGAAAATCAGATGCCCAAAATGATGCCACCAAAAGGACACCCTCAGTTTGATGTATCTAGAAAGTACCAAAGATGGCCTCCCAAGATGACCACCCAAGATAATCTCCAAAGATGGTCTCTTGAGATGACTTCCTACATCGACGACCCAAAACAATGATGACTGCGAGTATGAGAGATAAAAAGAACCATTCACGTTTAATGCTCTCACTCACCTATCCATGCCCCTGTCCATGTTAGTGGGAAATGATGGTCAAATTTATTGTCGTCAAAAGACAGCGACTCAATACCCCAAAATGATGCCCCAAGATGACACCCAATACAATGCCCAAACATGATACCCCAAGACAACGTTCCAAAATGCTCTAAGAAAACAACCCAAAATGATGAAACCTTTGAGTATCAGCGATTACCAGTACCAATGCACATTTAATATTCTCATGCACTTACTCTTTCTCCTTTAAAAATGTGTGGCTTACCGTAGAAAATTTAAGAAAGTCTGAGCAAACAAGCCAGCAAAAAATAGTACTTGCATGAGAAAAGACGATGTGCCAAGATGACGTGCAAAGTAACAGCCAAGACAACCTGCGAAGACGACATACGAAGACGACGGCACAATACGATGTGCCAAGACGACGTGCCACAAAGACGACAACTGGGCACGCTGTCCAGAAGATGTGCCACGACAACGTGCCACAACGATGCACAACGACGACGCACGACGACGACGCACGACGACGTGCCACGACGACGCACGACAACGACTCACGATGATGACGCACGACGACGACGCACGACGAACGTGCCAAGATGATGTCTTAAGCCAACGTTCCAAGATAGCATTTCAAGACAGCGTCCAAAGATGACTCTCCCATTCAACATACCACCAGCTTTTTTCTTAACAGAAATGAACTGTCTCAGCACTAAGCATGGTATTTTGTATAAAAGCTATTAGAAAGGAAAGCTAGACACATTGTGCTGTTGTGTGAACTTGTGTGAAACTAACACAATCTCTACACAGTATAGTATATTTGCAGAATTAATGACTCCATCAAAGGAATATGCCTGAGCCACATCATGTCCCCATGCATTTTTCAATTACTCTTTACCTACCCATGTTGCGCTGTATGTTTATGATTAGTGACTCCCAAGAAATTTCCAACAGTGAAATAGGCCTTGATTTTTGCATGGTACATACAGTCAAAAGTATCAGGAATCAACTAAACCGAACACCTAAATACAAAATGACCAGGGTATTTATGAACAAAAAATACTATCTATCGTGTGTACCGTACCATGCCATATGACTACTTTTTATGGTAGTACCATATCATCTGGCACTGCAATAACACGGTACTGAAGAAAGAGTTCACGTGATTCCTTAAAATTGGGCTTCGTCGAGCTACGTAGTATTGTATATATAAAAACGTGGACTTTTTTGTACCATACGAAAGAAGTTATAATGGTTTTTATGTTGTACAAATTGCGATCACACGGTTATTAAGTAACGAAGGTGTTCATTCAGAGATAGAAGTATATGGTAGCATATCATACCCTCTACGATATGGTACAATACAATTGACTTATACAGTACTATTCTACTTTTATCATCTGACATACTATCTGCAGAAGCTGCAAGAAATCTTGCAGTGGCTGCTAGTAATTTAGAATTATGTAATTCCTGGGAGGAAAAGAGAAATGTGCGTGATTCTACGTATTACCGTGTAATAAATGTACGATAAGTTTGGCGTTATCCCGTTCGTGCTTCTTTGAGATTTTCTCCGGAGGTAGCTAAAAATGTACTTAAATAAGACTACGTAGGCCTGGGACTAAAAATTCTCCCTTCATTTAAGATTTCAAACAAAGAGCTGGATCACAGTTGTCATAATCGTTCTACCCCAATATTGTCACTGCATAGCTACTCAATAATTTCCCTTACACCACCAAGACTCATCATTGATGAGCGAAGCTTCTCTTACTCAAACTACATATGTCCTTCCGAGTCATCATCATGTTCATTTTGTTTACCGTATATGCTGGATTATAAGGACCGCAAATGTCAAAGGATACATTTGAGTTGTACTTATAGTATGTGTGAAGTTAGCATTTTTAACACGGTGAAAAATTATTGGTATCTTGAAAGTTACCCTATTTACTTCGAGGTAGGTCTATTGTACCATATTGTGCCCCTCCTGCCCTTTCTCATCAGTACTGTCCACCCCTCCACCATGTGCGCGAGATGTGTAGTGACTTCCGACAGCATCGGAGGTTTCTCGGCAACCATTGGAAGTCACGAGGAGCGCTACATATGGGCCTGTTACTGATGACAAGGCGAAACTACCCATGAGGGTTTTAGTTCAGTTACAGTGGAGTAAACATCGGAAAACACAAATGTCAATGGGTTTAGCCCGTTGGGACTTATAATCCGGCGGTACTTATAATCCGGCATATACGGTAGAAACCGAAGTTAATATTTTGTGGCCAAAAATCTGAAGCCCTATTAAATTTCATGTCATCAATTTTGACAAAAAATATTCCACCCTAAAAATATGATGATATCACAGGGAGGAAAAACATACCAACTGTTTCCCCCAGAGCTTCCAACGAAACCATTTTTTACTAACAATTTACACATAAACATAAAGTATTAACCCAAATGTCATCTGTCCTTGAGAGTGAAAAGAAACCAAGTGATTATTATTATGTGTTACTAGCGATGTAACACACACATGACATTTTTGTGAAGACATCATGGTTTCTTTTCAGTAATATTTTGACGGGGAATTTTCAACATGTCAGTTAATCCCATGCTTTTTGCATATTAAACAACAAAATATCATCGCTCGCCACCATCACCATCTTCGGCCCATTCACTACCATAACTATATCATTGTTGCAATCGTTGACGATCACACTATACTCTTCGATCACACTCTCATATCCACTCATAGCGCACACTCGTCAATCCCACTCCACCACTTGAACTCATCGGTCCTCTTCGATAGAACTAATTTATTGTACTCATCGATGGTACTCATCGATCGCACAGGAGCACACTCATCTCGCATTCATCGATCCTCTTCCATGGTTCTCATCGATCGGACTCATCGATCATCTCCCATCGCACTCATCGATTGATCTAATTGATTGCACTCATCGATTGCCCTCGTCGATTTGCCCTCATTGATCCTCTTCCATCGTTCTCACAGAACGCATTCATTGCTCATTGATCTTTGATCCTCCTCCATTGTACTCATCGATAGCACTCATCACTCATCGCCATCACCGGCATTCCATTGCATCGCACACTCAACAAAAACAGCAGCAGCAGCAGCAGCAGCAGCAGCAGCAGCAGCACCACCACCACCACCACCACCACCACCAACAACAACAACAACAACAACAACAACAACAACAACAACAACAACAACAACAACAACAACAACAACAACAACAACAACAACAACAACAACAACAACAACAACAACAACAACAACAACAACAACAACAACAACAACAACAACAACAACAACAACAACAACAACAACAACAACAACAACAACAACAACAACAACAACAACAACAACAACAACAACAACAACAACAACAACAACAACAACAACAACAACAACAACAACAACAACAACAACAACAACAACAACAACAACAACAACAACACAATGTAATCGCTCACATTGCACTCAACAATCAACAGACATCATTTCGAAAACTGATCCTCTGTCATGGACATGGCCTCTCGGCGCCAAAACAACCTTCATCACTGTCCTCCTTTGATACAGTAGGCCGAATCCAATTCCTAAGCCCCAATCACCAATAAATCAACATCTATTCCTCTTCAAACATTTTGGACAATTGATTGGAAAGCTCTGAGAAAATTTGCACAAAAGGGAAGCAACAATACCAAATCAACAATCAAATGGTTATGAAGCAAAAATAATCAAATTGAGATTGAGAGGATCTGCACAGCTGGTGGTTTGTTCTATTGTTTTTGGTGGCCATATTGTGTCATTAATATTATTGTTGACTGCATTGTTTCCATCAATTGTTCACTTTGATTGGTACTATGTTCTATGGCGAACTATCATGATGATGTGGAGAGATGCAAAGCTATGCAGAGGCAGGTAGGGCCTGTGGTAGGGACTGGTGGTCTGCTGGTGCTGGTGGTCTGCTGGCCATGGTTTTTGTGACATGAAGTGAATACTATGTGACTATCATGGTCTTTGTCAGTGACATAGTGTGTTCTTGCTTTGTCCCGACACAACAGCTGATACAAGTCTAGAACGTCATACCTTTATATTATCTAATATTAATAGATACTAAACATGACGAAGTAAAAAACATGAAGGTCTAGTATGAAGATAAAATAAGATGGGTTAACAGGAGCGTTTCCAATAAAACGAGTATACTCATGATAACATGAGGTATGACATAGGTATCTCGACTCAGTCTCACATCCAACACAATCAAAAAGAATGCTGCTGCCCTCAATTTCAGGTATCATGGCCCTAACAATATCAAATGGAATGCAAAACAAAACGAGAATCAGTTAAAACCAGAGGCACCACATGGAAGTTCGTCATCATTATTTGTGGCCAAGAACTGTTCTCACCTTGAACAATGTTTACCTACAGATCACTTTTGAGAACTCGTCACAACTAAAAAAGCAAATCTCTTATTGCATCACGCTGAATAAGACCCTACCAATACAATAATCTGATTGCAGATACAATAAAAGAGAACGAATGCATAGGGTGAAACCATGAAAAAGATCATTAAAATGGGCAAGAGCAGTACTCACATTGAGCAGACCTTGCTTGTGTATTGCTGTTAAGAGAACACAATCAATCCAACATTGATATTCTCTATCTCAATTACTTGCAAGGCAACCATCTCAATTTTAAATTGTTCATGCAAGGAAGAGAGAATTGGTTAAGCCAGTGGCACCATGAAAATAGCTGAGAGAAGTACTCACCATGAAGAGGAATTGCATCAAGATTCATTTTGTGAACAAGGAACAGGATAAAAAGAAGCTCACATGCTTGTCTTGCCTATGAAAACAGTTCCATCCAAATGATCCCCAGATGAAAGAGAAGAGACTGCTGTTTAAATCCAATTAGGTCATGAGAAAGATCACATAAGTGAGGGTTGCATGCTGGTTGAATTTATGATTGATGTGAGTATAGAAACACAAGATTATGTGAAAATGTTCTAATTATCTATAATGATGAGGAATTTCATAAGTTGTAATTAACAATTTCTATGCTCCTTCTATCTGCATTGCGTTTTTGTTGACTATCTATAAAGTACAGTAAAGTTAAGTGTGTTGTTTGTAGTTAACAATGTCATATTGATATTAATTAAACTTGGGGTTAATTCATAGGTATAAGAATGTTTTCAACTGTTGGTCCCTGAATTATGATACTATGATAGCAGCCATGTTTCTCTCAGACAGAGGGAGTCACACTCACTATGGAAAGTTCTTAGTTGGAAGTTGATTGTTGAATGTTCTGGTGATGATGGTGTGCAAGAGCAATTTTATAATGGATGGGCATGTGACAATTATATAAGTGTGATTCTTGTTTTCTGCCCCAATGGTGACATTTTAATGGTGTCAAAATGACAGTGCCATAGGCACCATGCATTATAGCAACATTTCATAGATTGGTAAAATCTACAATGAATTAGCAGTCTACACTAGGACTGGAGTGCAATTCACTGTCTGTTCTGCTTCTGCAGGTAGCAATTATGATTTTATCAAAACATGCAAACCATCATTTGGTATGACAATGGATGAGATGGTCATTGCAAAGGATGCAATGTCAGTGCTTCAGTTATTGGAATGGGGTATGAGCACATTTGGTTATCATTTCCTCGTATCAAAGATGGCGTAGCCCTAGAGTTCAGATGGCAGTGCAAACTAGTAATATAATTGGTAGGCTATTAATACCATCTACACACAATGATATATCAAATCCTAAATTTGTGCATACCATTGTTGAATGGGGATTTTAATCACATTTATGCATACATCAAGTTGAACTAAATAATTATCACAGAAGTAGAAAACCATTATTTCAGATCCATTATTGGTACACAGTGTACTCACATTGAATGGAAAAAAGAACAAAAATAATCATCCTGGTTCTCTTCATGGTCTCTGTTCCTTTTCAATTGTCCTTCTATCATGCTCATCATCATCGCATACATAATCTCTGACTGACTTCACAAATCACAAATCCCTCTCAATCCTGTGTTTACACATTTGATTGATTTACTGTGATGGGAGGGGTTGTTGGCTGTGTTTATGGCTATGTGATGCATGTGAATCTAAGATGTGAGCATTCTGGTGACTTTTGTAATCACATCCAATCACATCCAATTCAAAATAAGATGATTGATTTAAAGAAAAGTAAAACATTTTTCAAATTGAAGGTTTGAAACAGATATTCACAGTCTGTTGCACTCAAAGTTTGATTGAGTGTAAAAAGTTTGCAACCTTGACCCTGACATAAATGTTAAATATAAGTCACTGTACAGTCATGTTGGTCAGCCTTATACTCCATTAAAATTCGGTGCAATTAAGTGACATCTCTGAAATATATACTGGGTCAGGACAAATTGTTATGATAAGGTTTTTATCGAAATTCTTGTCTTTATCCCATAACAGATTTGGGGCTGTGTCATTTTATCAATGGATCTGCCATATAAATCGATGTTTAGATCTTCCACATTATTGGTCAGGTGGGAGCTGAAGTCTTGACATCACTACTGTGTGGCCACCCTGTCAAACATAAAAAATTGATTCTCCTCAATGTCAGCAACACACCCATATGTGTAGCTCCCCAGAACTCCTTCTAGTTGTGGAGTTATGCCAGATGGTAGCTAAATGCAAAACACATCACGGGCACATCCACGGTACATCACATCAACTGCCTTGCACCCATTTGGCATTCTAAGAATTCCTCCACCGTGACATTTCATGTTACCTCTGGCTGTCACGTTTTGATGTCCAGCCCACATCAGCACTGGGCAACAACTCTCATCCTATTAAAAGTTGCACTCATATTATGTGCTTGACAATAACTCATAAGCCTTGCTCGACATAGGCAATTCCAAGTTCTTTGCTTACATGATATATAGGCCAATGATCTAGTGAAGTCCCATAAGTAGCCATGGATACACCCAACTTCTAGAGTGACAAAATCCCTTGCATCATCACAAAAAGACTAGTGCATTGTTATGCCCAGTCAAAATACTATCTGGTCAACCAGAACTTCACCTTCAATGCCACCTGAACACCACATCACAAACCAAAAGTCTGTAGAATCTTATACATCAGATTTAGATACATTGTTTGGCTACCACAAAGAAGCTTTTCCACCAATAAATTATTCTTGATATGACCTTAATTCAAACTGACGAACTCATCATACTTTCAATAAACAAAGCAAGCATTGCCGTCTCCAAATTATGATATGAGGTCCTTGTCACCAATGAGTTATTCTTGATATGATCTTAATTCAAACTGAGCAACCCATCGTTCTTTCAATAAACAAAGCAAGCAATGTCTTCTCCAAATCATGAGATGAGGTCTCAAATCGTATTGAAGAAAGGATAGTGTGATGGTTAGTGGATTGGCCAGATTCTGAGTGATGTCATGAGTCATTGGAGTTGATCTAAGTACTAAGATGGATTTCTTGATGATTTCAGTGGCACATCAGTTTTTGGCATTGTGACAAACCAATCATGATTTGCCTTCGGTATATAATGATCACTTTTCAAGGCAGGGGGCTGTATGAAAGGAAGGGAGAGTTGAATGCAAACAAAACCACATAATCTATCCCTTCAATCCAACTGCCCAGTGTTCTTCAACATACCTTTCAGGAATACTTCAAAATACTGCACAGCAATACTTTGCCAATACTTCAAACCAATAATACTGACTCAAAATACTCAGATGTGAGCCACTCATATCATTTACTCCCTCTCATCTAAACAGGAATACAGTTAATATTTTTAGTCTTGCCTCCTATGTCAAGAGCAAAACTAGCCCACAACTGTGGCGTAGCCACGAAACGCAGTTCTTTCAGGAGCTCATTGAAATCAGAATACCATTACCGAGACAGATCCAAATTTGATTCTTGGTTTGCTTTGAATGCTTTGACCTCCTTGTCTCCTATTAGAGAAATCACATGCAGACTTGACCAGTGAACAGTTCCATGACTAGACGCCTCTAATAAGGAACGAAAATAAAAATGGTGGCATGCCATGTCATCTATTCCCATCACTACTCAATTGTCTTCACCAATCTTACGAAAAGTCAAAACTACAGGCCCAGACCCCGCTTGGGCAGTCACTGACTTCCAACCCCTTCCGGGTGGCGCATGCTCCGGTCCACGAGCAATCCACACTCCGAGACCATCAGGACCATCAATCCACCACGTTTTGTCACTTTTGTTCCAATAGATGTACGAATCATTGTCTGTGTGTGCAAACCAAATGTTCGCGGACGGATCGCGACCATTTAGTTTGGAACACATTTCGTTTGCATCCCAACCTTGCTCTCGGCATACTCGGACAAACCCTGATGGGATCTCCGTGGCTGGGTTTCGAGGCAGGTAGTCACCATTCGCATCTGGAAATGGGACACTGCCCATAACAGTTAACTTTACAACATTGGACTTGAACCCACTCGACTTTCGACTCCCCGCTCTCCTCTCCGCTTCCTCGAGAACTTCCAATACATCATACGCGGCACTTCCTCGAGCAATGCTCGCGGCCGTCTCTCCCACCTCACCGACATGAAGCACATCGGCACCCGCCTCCAACAACATTCTCGCCCCCTCGGCGAGGTTATTCGACGCCATGCGATGCAACGGAGTCATCCCGTAAGTATCCAAGGCTTCAATATCGGCACCCCTCTCCACGAGAGCTCGAACCGCACGCTGCTTCCCCCGCGACATGCCGCACATGTGCAACGGCTGCGCTCCGCCGGTGGTCACATCGTTGACCAGGTCGGGAAATTTCTCCAAAAGAGTATTCAATTTCCCCGCAACATCGTCCAGCATGAGCGTGCTCGGTGCGTATCCTCCGCCGGCGTACACGGGACCGGGACGAGGGTTGTGATTCTGATACTGCCGTCCGATGACGATTTCTCCCGATTCGTGACGACGTTGGACGATGCCGCCGTAGATGCCCGGTCCGACGCTGTCTTTGTAGGGATCAAAGCCTTCGCTGTCGGTGTTTCCCGGCGTTCCGTACTTTTCGGCCATGCCGGGCGCGTAGGGGTCGTGGGTGATGCGGACGCCGTCGTGGCGGTAGAGGTCGCGATTGGTGGTGGACATGTTCTGTGACAGGCCGGAAGTGGTTTGTGGGCGATGGGCGAGGAGGAGGCTTGCGGCGAAGGAGACGAGGCGGCGTCGATTGCGCAGCGGCGCTACAGACATGGTTGGGATATGTGAGGATCATCGTTCTTGGCTTCAGACTGCAACCATATTTGCGTCGAGCATGGTATAAGATGGTATAGGTGGCCCAGCCGATGAATGAGTCAGTGCAGTCCTGAAAGAAGTGTCACGGAGTTTGCACGGCTATGACAGTCGTATCACAGAGGCATCACAGTAGGCTCATGATAGGTCATGGTCATGGGGATTCTCTGTAAGTGGGAATGTTTTGGCGTCTGTGGCATAAATCATAAATGAGACATGTGGCGATAGAACGGCTTCTGCAGGGTGAACCAGTAGAAGTCTGAGATATTTCCCGCAAATACACTCAACCTCCTCTCAGCCAGCTCTCAACCTCTCCCCACAGTCTCCCCACGCAAACTGAACCTAAATCGAACACAAGATCCCTTTTTAGAGCCGCCTAGAGCCGCCATCATCATCTACTTTACCATCATCACTCCACAACACAGCCACCAACCTTTCCACCATATCTGAGCTGTGCCGAAGTGCTCACTCTGTCACATTTCATTGATATTTCTTCGTCCTCGTACCATACAATTGCTGCTGAGCATCGTATCTATCGCTGGATCGAACATGACCATGCCAGCTTCGTCCCACGCGTCATGTACAAAGTGCACCGCCACCGCTGTGGAGCTGGCGACTTCGCTCCTTGCCATCGACGCGCACGGCCACGATGACAGCTGTCAAATCCCATCTCTCGAGGACAATGAGGCACTCTCGCTCACTCCAGAAGAACGCATGTCCCGCGCACTGTTCCATCTATCTTCCTTCTCCCAGCAGCTGTTTCCCCTATTGCGCAATCCCTCCGCGTTGACACGCGAGGATCCCCCAACTGTTCCCTTTCGAGTGCGGATCGTCCCGCCAAACGAGTATGGTCGCTCTGCCGAATTCACATTTGATTCGTATGAAACGACTCCCATCAAGTTCAAACTGACGTCGTTCTTATCGCCTCCGTCCTGTTTGAAACATGCGCGCAACGCTCCTTCGGGTGATTCGCCTTCGGATTTTATCAAATTCGTACTGGAGGATTTGTTCTTTCAGAAGCATTCGGGGGGAATCTTCGAAGAGCTGATGCAAAGCGTTGATTTGCAAAATGCCATGTTCGTGTATGGCTCCACATCCAACTCGGAAGGCACCTTTGTTAGCGTCAACCCAGGCAAGACAGATGAGTTGGATCCTTCATTCGCTCCATCTCTCATCTTTCGGTTATCTTTGGATGCTGGGCCTAATTCCACTCAAGCCATTTCGTACACCAACGGCCTTTACCAGACGCTCAGCGAGCTTTCGCAAATGCAATCATCAATCTTGGACTTGGTGATTCGAGTATCCATGCTTGGGTCTGTAACACCTGACACGAGAAAAAGATCACATTGTAACACAGTGACGACTAGGAAAATGATCTTTTTCAAAGAATCATCGGGGGAATGGCGCGTGGAATTCAAAACTCTTGATGGAATCGAGAAGGAGTCCGCGGAACCAAATAAAACGACTGAAAAGTCGCTGACAAAACGCGCAAAGCAGACTGATTCACCGGAACAAGAGGAAGAAGATGGTACCTTGGTTCACAGCGGCGAGGCCTTCAAGGCAGATGCTTCTTTTGTACCAACGCTTCCCAATGGTATACCTCCGTCGTTAAGCACTGCTTGGAACAATCACCATTCAGTGGACTCTGACATCAAATCTAACACGAAGACTGGTGATGCAACAAATATGGATTGTAGTGCTACCTCGTCGGTTCGAGATCAACGAGAGACAAACAGCAAAGAGCGAGGGTTTGGGGGTGAAAAGGCAGAGTTCATGGAGGTTGACACTAGCCCAAAAAAAGAGGAAGTGGGTGCCAACTTGATGGATGTGGAAGAGAATGTCTTGACGGTAAACGGAGAATCAAAGGAATTGAAAAATGTAAAGCAAGAATCGGATAATTTTTCATCTAACTCATCGTCGTCTGAGTTGCCGTCATCAAGTGATAGGAAGGAAAGCAAGGAAGATGACGATGATGATAACAACACTGGGAAGGTTGAAATCACAAGCCCCAAAAAAGAAATCAACACATTAGGCATTGCTGCTGCTATATTGAAGTCTACCCTCGACACTCACGCGAAAGAGAAACTTGAGCCACTGATCAAATCTTCTTCTTTGCCTGTCAGCTCAGTTGGCTCAAAAAGTGAAAAGTTAAAGTTTACCAACTCGAAGAAGACAACAAAAGGGAAAAAGGATGTTGGCATGCATCAAGATATGAAGGTTGCAAAAAATGACGAGGCAAGTGCCGAAATGCAAAGTATATTGCAGAATGCCATGAATAACGAGCATAATTCTATGCATGAAGCCACTGCAGATTCCGTTGAGACCGGAAAACATTACCCTCTAGATGAAAATTCTAGTGTCAACAATGGTATAAAAGAGTCTAGAAAGGGTCCTCAGTCATCGGACTCGGATGATAGCCCTCCTTCCGTCGGTAACTCTTCTTCCGATGACAGCTCAAAAAGTGACATGGGAGATACGGAACCAAATCAAATGGTTGACATGACATCCACGAAAGATAAAGCGGATGATGGCAATAACTCCTTGTTGACCCCCGAATCAGAACTTCCATCAGTAGCTTTATTGCATGACATGAATGCAGAAAATGACGGTGGTTTTGATGACACCCCAGTGCCTGCAGGTAACGAAGCAGTGGAAAATACGGACAGCAGTGACGATGATTCTAGTTCATCCTCCTCAGATTCATCGTCTTCTAGTGATAGCGAGGATGAAGAGAATACGGAGAAAAATAATGTTAAAAAAGACGTCCAGAAGTCCAACCTTGTCAACAAATCCCACAGAAGTAGCTCAAGCAGCGAAAGCTCTTCTGATTCAGACTCAAGCAGTACCACCGACGATAAATCGAAATCAAACAAACCAGACCTGCCTAAAACCCCGATCCCCAATAGTCACCTTTTGCCAAAGGTGATGAGATCAACGGGCGGGGGAGTTCGACGACGTGCTCCTCTCGTCTCAAGCAATCAAAAGATTGTCATTAATATGCCTCGTTACTCGAGCTAATTCTTTCGTTATTCGATTTTTCTCTTCACTAAATTGTCTTTCTTTGGCTGGGAAAGGAAAAGTGTGTCCATAATCTATTCGTCTTTCGTTCTTATGCTATGTCAAATAAGTCTTACTAGAAAAATTATTTATCCATAAATGTCAACTCAAGTGTTCTTATCTCGGCTTGGCCGAACATTCCAGTATCAATGGTGTCCCCCTCACAATGTACGTCATTTCCATCATCCAAGACAGCATTGCACATGGCATGCAACCAAGCAGAATGGCCGACCACAGCAACCTCCCTCTCAGGCAAATGTCTCAAGAATGATACCAAAAAATCATACACTCTATGCGACATGTCTTCCATAGACTCTCGTTGCGCCTCATCCTGCGGAAAGTTGTTTGCGTATTCCAACCACGTGAGGTCTTCTTCTCCATGATGTGGCAAATGAGTAAAATCGACATGAGGGAAATCCAATTTCGTTTCACTCAATGGCCTACGTTTATTGCATAGTAGAATCCCCAGTTCTTCTCTGCAGCCTTCATGGGCTGTCCATAATGTTGTTGTTGTTTTCGTTAATTCAGTTTCTCCTCCATTGATGTAAAACTCCTCAGATTCAACAAATTCAGCAGGCAGATGATCTCGAAAGGTAAGTTGAGCAGTCTGCAGTGCTCTCACTAGAGGACTTACAATAATCCTCTCGACACAACGTAAATTGGACGCAAGTCTATGATACTGATCCTGACATTGTGATATTCCCTTTGGCGTCAGGGGGGCATCAATCACATTTGGCAACAATAACGGATTCTTGGCAGGGTCTGTCTCCGATAAATTTAACGGCATTCCGGTAGATTGGGTCCATTGCGCGTAGATTTCGTTGTGAATTCCTTGACCGTGTCGTTGGAAGTGAACAATTTTTGAGTGGGGCGAGAGAGCATCCTTTCGTGACTTTATGTGAGTGATGTCTAGCGTTAGGGGTTTGGCGTAGATGCGGATTGGGCGAGATTGTTTTAGCCATTCGTAGTTGCGTGAGTTATTGAATGTGGGGTCGTCGCTGCCAGTGGATGCGAGGATGGTGGGAGAAGATGAGCTAGCAGTAGCAGCGCGTCGAGTGATAGTTGTGGTAACTAGAACTGGACGGAATGCCTTGCATCGAGAGTGCATTGTGAATGCTACAATCAATTGCCTCCGCTGAATCATCATGGTTGCGGGGAAGCTTCAGGCAGTCCAGTGCAATGCCATACTATATGCTTGCTTGATATTTGCTGGAGCTTCCTGAGCACATTGGAGGTACAATAACGAGAGGTAACGTACAATACAATACAATACAATACAATACAATACAATACAATACAATACAATGAGGACGGGTGAACTCGAGCCTCCCAATTTCCGCCCCCTGCAGAGATCCACCCATTTCTCTTCCTATTCTGTTTTTTAACCGCAGTTTCTTCACTGGCTCGTTAATGACCCACTCATCGCGTTGGCTAGGTGTTTGTGTGTGCTCCATTTTATGGCATATTGGAGGCACATTGGGGACAATACTAAAACTGGTGCAACAGTCAGATCCACCACATATTTCCTCTCATATGTGTGCAAAGTATCATTCTTGAGAATTACATAAATAACATGAAATGCTAAGGTCTAAGAAAATGTGAATATTTCATTGACTTTTCAACTACAACACAAGGATTCAAAGCAAAACAGAGAAGTCTAATTGCATCAATATAAAAAAATTATAATCAAAATTAATACATGATGCGTTCTAATTAATTCCATCCTTTTTGTGTATTGTTGGATTATCGGGACAACCTTCCCAGCACTATGGAAAAGTTTAATAAAACAAGGGTACACACTGCTCTAGGAGGGCTAACCTCTCTTCCTCTCCTCTTCAACAAAAATGGACAGCTGTTTTATACTCTACCACCAAGTATTGCATGGGTAGGTCTCAAAAAAAGCAACAGAAACCACAAAGAATGGAAAACAACAGGAGGAGTTGCAAAGAATATATCACACAAAACTAAAATGATGCTTGAACGTGCTACATGTATGCAAAGTTGAGAACACTTCTTTGAAAGAAGAAGAATGGAAGTATTCGTAATTGTCAAATTGAATGAAGAAGTAAGAAGGGAGCAAGCTTACAAAGCTGCATTCACTTATTCAGCTCCATTAAAAATCAGGAGCAAACCACAAAAAGTACATCCCTGTACCACTTGAATCTTCCAATCATTTGTAGTTAAATTTTGAATACCTTGTGGTGAAAATTGGACAAATCACTGGCAATTGAGGTGAGCAAAAAATTGAACAATGATCACAGATACAGTCAAAACTTACTGCGCTTGCTTTTAGTATCCACAGTCAGGACTTGACAACAATAGCATGAAGCTAAGCACCCCCTACCGCTGCCATCAAAAAATGACACAGAAACAAGAGAAAAAAGATCCTGCACCTACCAGCTGGTTTTGCTGATTAAAGACAGTGGCACAGCAAGTTTTAACAGCATCGTGTTGTCTGTTTTGTCATTACATGTTGCTATGACACAACGAGTTGTTGCAGGGGGGTAGTGCAGTGGCGGAAGGAGGGTAGTAATGAGCAAATATCTTGGCAACACATGCAGTCTTACAAGAGCCCATGGCAGATAATGGACATTTGTCATGGTTGTCTCATCTTGTGTGTTGACGGTGAATATGAATGAAGGGCTGGATATTTGGTGTGATAGCAACATGTCCCATTTTAATGTATTAGTTAAATTTTGTTAGGTATATCTACCTATGCCCCCACATTAGTGTTGGAACGACAATTACAAAACTATACAAAGAAGTGTAAGTTACGGGGTTGTCATCCAGTACCACACAGTGATCATGTGGGACTTGGTATTTGTAAAAATGCAGGCCACTCTGGTGGATATTAACATTAATGTGGTAATAATCCTAACTTTTTTGAAAAAATATTTTTTTCAAGATTTTCTTGAAAAAATCTTAGTTTATCAGTAACCAAGATTTTGTTCTTCTTCTCCTTCTCCTCCTTCTTCTCCCCCGTGAGACACTTTTTAACTATAGACTTTTAGGTAACACAGATGTTCCTGCAAGTTACCAGTAAATAAATTATTCCCGTGTTTCAAATGCATGGGTAGTGACCATCTTTTCAGGTGTACATACCTGTAATGTAAAAATATATCCAACTTTAACTTCTGCTCTGTGTAGGTAAAGTGTTATTTCTGGTTACCTTCTAAGATATTGATTTTTGCATTCAATGGTATTTCTAAACTGGACATCATTGTGATACCTACTAACAGGCTCGTGCTTCACTTTAATGGACGTCTAAAAATGAATTTGTGACCCCCAAGAGGTATATCTCAGCTTAAAACGACAACGTGGCTTCCCCTATTGTAATGTTACTCCCAAGCGGCTTTTGGTCCATTTCCCTCATCTTCTAGTAGGAGTGAATTCTGACCTCATTAGGGGCATAGGTTTACTTTGGACACAAGATGCAAGATGAGAGCTTAGATCATTACAAGTTCCGTGATACTTACCAAATGCAATTTCAAGAATTTCAAGCAGTATGCCAACTGAAGAAAATTTAATTGGAAAGCACATACTACAAATGTATGAAAACATTATACCACCAACTAGACTACCAAGATTTACCTCCTAAGTGTGAATACATACATATGTCAGAGTGTGAAAATTCTTTAACGTCAAAAGGTCTAACAAACCCAAATGAAGCTTTCTCTAAATAATTTCATGAAAATCACTAAGACATAAATCAAGATATAAAATTTCATGAAGACATAATTTTATCACAAGCAAATAAGTTACAACAAATTACAATGTTATACACTTCTAACTCTCAAATGTGGATGCCAGCCTGTCTTCTTATCAGCAATCATAGCATTAATTATTTTCGTAACTTGTAACAGATAAATTGCATCCATATACATCATACACCTTATCACAAGCCAAATCTGCTGTGAATCTTGCTCTCACCAAGTCAGTAACTTTACTCCAAAGCACATTCCTGTCATAGTACTGATACTTGTCCTTGCCACTCTCTTGCACAGTAAAGTCCTTAGCAGCCTTACATCCATGGAATCCAATCTCATATTCAAGCCACAAGTCATACAAACTCTTGGGACACTTAGTAAGCTTTGCAGAAAGATTACAAAGTGGATGAGGCACATCAACCAAAACCAACTCCTGTTGAGAATTCTGCATGGGAATAGCTTCCATAGAAAGGGCAGGGAGACCTCCAAAATTCCTTGCTCGAATTGGATGACCTGGCCTGGAGGATAGATGAGAGATGTTGTTACTAATTTGAGCGATTTGGCACTTCAAGATGCCAAGTTAGCGGTCAGCCTAAGCTCATGCATTGGTGAGCTTGCTGCGCAAATGCAATATTTAGAAAGGTAAAAGATGCACCTCCTGGTTGCGAACAGCAAGGCTTCTGGAAACATCACTGACATTTCCTTCATCATCTTCAAGAATGTCCATCATCACTTCACTATCATGGCCGCTGACAACTACTGGCACCGTCTTGACTGGATTGCATCCCTCCTGTAAAGCATTCCTCTCCCCAAGGTCATTGTAAGCCTGCATGATTTGCACTCACAGTGCTTGCGGAAATCAATCATCTCCACTCCTGTCAAACAACCTCCACAGTATGGCACGGCCTAAAACTTACAAACTTGGCTGTCTCTGGCTGCCTATGCCTTGAGCTGCCATGCTTGGCACAACATGTTCCAATATCTACTCATCTGTTATACCTGAAAGTGGATCAACCATGTAGGCAACAACACCAGCCTTGCAAAGAGCAGAAGCCACCTTGGCATCACTCAATGGGATATTAGTATCAGCATAGGTTTCATGCTGACAGCCCCCTGTTCTTCCAGCAGCCGTGGTAGTCCGAATCATCCTGAGAATGAAAAACATCCTGAGTACATTGTCCACAAGAATGACAAACACTAAAATAAACATCTTACCTTACTACAGCCCTTTCTGCCAGCAAAGGTCACAGCAAACTTCCTTGTGCCGTGATTCCCAAGAAGTCCAACCGTATCAACAGAAAACTTGGCACCTGCCAACACTTCATCTAGAACCTGGCGAATTGTCTCCTTGATTCTAATTGGGCCATCCAAAACTCGTAGCAAAAGATGAAGGCATTCTGGCCAAGGTTCACGTCATAGTGGTATTATAGCCAGAGTTCCATGTTCAAAAAGGGTCGGATCTTAGTCCATTGCACCAAATAAGACTTACTGATGTGCATTTTGGCATCAGTTACATTTTTTGACCAGGGAAGCCTAGCTGCGATGCCATAGTCAAGGAAGGGAGGATAAGCCTTGAGGTCAGCATCTTGAAACTTTCCTGCATTGTCAACTCTTCCAATCATTCTAAACTTGAAAGTAAAAAAGACAGCCCCATAAGGACAAAGCTCCTTGTTTTGAAGCTTCCAGAGGCACTCAATGATGCTCTCATATTCCTTGTGGGTAAATGACCTCTGTAACTTGGAGGTGACTCTGTGGCATCCAGTTTGGAAGCACCTCATTGCTCTTATGAGTTGGAACGTGGCAGGAGATCAAGTTGGATTCCCAACCTGAGCAACATCATTCCACGGTACATTGTTGTTTGGTATGAAGTGACTGATGGCTCGCTTCCATGCCAAAACAGAATGGAGATTGTACAATCTTGGATGCTCTGTTCCCTTGTTTGCATCAGGATCACCATAGATCCTAAACTGTGCCCATCTGTAGACATCATCTGCATTCACTTGGAGCAACTGCTCTTGCAAAAATGGATGTTGGCATGGGTAATGAATTCCAGGCTGTCTGGCCTGCTGCTGCTGCTGCTGCTGCTGCTGCTGCTGTTGCTGGACAGGAGGAGGAGGAGGAGGAGGAGGAGGAGGAGGAGGCACTTCGTTGGGAGCAAGAATTGGATGAGGTGCATCGTCTGGAGATACAGGCTTGCAAGGGGGGATTTGCTGACGAGGGGGAGGTGGGACATCTGGAGGGTTCGCCCCTATATTTGCAAACTCGTCAGCAATGTGTCAGTAGGAGTTGGCTGCTGTTGCTGTTGTTGACGGTGGTGGCTTCATCGATGCGGAGGCATCTTTGCAGTTCAATTGGAATATATTATTTGTGGCACTGCTGACACTTGATGAGATGAAGCATGATCATCATGCTTCTCAATGCATGCATTCTGAACACTTCTCTACCCTAGTTTTAGTTATGCGTGAGTTGTATTAAACACGCCCTAACATGTTAATTTGTTAGAAATTTTTAATGTTATATGCAACCGAATGACAACCATTGTAGAATATGATTACGTAAAAATTACAGGATTGAGTAATAGTATTCTCACTTGTGCACAGAACCCAGTATTTCCGACAGACAAATACGATGCTAGTCACATTTTGACTTGATACGAAAGTTGTGCCAGTGCGCTTGGTGCAAGCAAATTGTGTGCAGCAGGCCTGCTAAGTGGCTTCCACTGTTATCTTTCTTCACAAAACAAGACATCTGCATTTTGCAGCAACAACATCAATTTTCCACAAAAACTAAAATGACTACGCTCTTTTTTGAAAAAAATCAAAAATTCTTACTTTATTTTTAACAGGCTCTACCACAATGCTTATGACAATTTTTTGTGGTAATTACAACAACCTAAATGTCGCACCACAAATTTTACCACAAAGCCTTTTGCAGTAGACGTACCAAAATGTTGCAGAACTCCACAAGGTGAGTGCAACTTGATAACCACAATTCCTACCACATTCTCTACTCCAACATTTACCACAAAATTTGTGGTAGAGTTTGTGGTAACTGGAGTATGTCTACCACAATGACTACCACAAAACTTGTGAGCAGGATTTCCTGGAATTTTTCATTTTATTCACTTGTTCTATGGTTTTTAGGGAAGTTGATGTTGTTGCAGACTCCTACTGCTGCTAAAAATCTTGCAAGAGCAGTGTGCACACTATCTGGCACCCACTGTTATCTTTCTTCACAAAACAAGACTTCTTCTAGTTTGCAGGCTCCCACTGCTGCTAAAAATCTTGCAACGGTTGCTTGTAATACTTTGTATGGCCCTCTATGTTTTTGAATAGGTAGTGCAAAACATATCTGTGGTTAAAAAAATAACAAGGGTAGGATAATGCCTGTCTTTGTATACGTATGACCTCACAAGGGTTTTCCTGTGTTTTCTTTTTCCCAAACATCAATGACCCCCCTACTTCACTTGAAGTCCGTTGCTGTCTACACCTCTATGCCACAACATGAGCACTCTCCCAACAATCTTGCTCCAGCTACCACCATGTTAATTTTGAAATAACACCCAAGTGGTATTTTCTTTGCTGGTCACATACCATTCTCATGCAAATGGCCATGCTATTTTAAATACTGTCATGCAAACCCCATGGTATTCAATGATACCTAATATCACTTTGGTGCCATACACTGCATCACATACCACCAAGAATAAGCTAATAAAATAACTAGATAGACTCCTAAAAAATCCTGCAAGCAGTAAAATTGTCACCCAACAAGTTTACAATGAGGAATTTGCTGCTCTGTACAAGCAATCCATGAACACAACAATGTACAGCATAGTACTTTATTGCACAGTTAACACAAGAAACAGACCAAATTCACCAACAAAAACACATACCACAAACAAAAATCAAGTATCAAAAACATAATGATATGCACTCTACCACAACTAAACTATGAATATAAAATGTAGTCAAACCCACTCAAGATATTGTTGTCAAACCCAACGCAAACAATAGGAACAGCATTAGCAAGCTGGCACCCTCAAGGCCTTTACTGAAGTCTTCCCTCAACCACCAGCATGGATAAAAAATGAGTCCCTTAAGTAGCCTGTGCCATCTCCACCAGCGCCAGCAGAGCAGCTGCTGTCAATCCTCAAACATCCCAATAGTAATCATACTGTACCTGGTCCACACCAGCATTAAATTTGCCGCACCCCTATGCAATCCAGCAGTCAGCACTGCTGTGCAACACATTGCCAGAAGTCTTTGCAGGAGAAGTATGCTCAAGTTCAAATGTATTTTTGTGCATGAAAGTTCAACCTCACTTGCATCAGCAATCAGACTGCCTTTGATCAAGAGCAGCAGAGCAGCTCCTTGAGAGAATTTGAGATAACTGCTGAAGATATCTATGACTTGGCAAACTACTGTATCTTGTGAATATGGAGATGCAGATGCCAATGAGGGTGTGATACCTTCCATCAATTATTACCACACTTCTCCTTTGGCATGGAAGAAAGCAATCTCACATTTCATGTCCAATCCACACATTCCTTGGAATGAAGAGGCAAGAACAGGCAACTCAACACAACCAAGGTTGATGGCCAGGCTCATCAAGTGTACAACACGCTTACAAACCCAGCACCAACAGGTTGCTTTCAAAGTGAGGAGACCCAAGAAAAATATGAGCACATACAAGAGCTCATCGGGAACTTAAGGACCGTGAAATTTGTCTCTGTTGCTCTGCCTACATTTACTTGGCATTTCAGTTTTTCACATTATTGGGAAGTTGGATGACACAACTAAATTCTGGAAGCCAGACCTCCAGCCATATCCAAAGTACCCTGACTCTGGCACATGATGGACTGTATTGCCTCAATGAGAAGAGATATCACCTCATGTTTGGTGTCATTGATATGCACTACGATGTCCTTGTTCTCATTGGTCTCTGGCTTGAGTACCCATTGAACACTACCCAGAAGAGAATGAATTAATCTTCTGTGATATTAGGTTTGAGGACCCTGAACATATCAAGGATAGTTTAAGATGGGTTCTGAATCATATCCTTGGTGATGATGCATTCATCATTAGACACATTGGTCTCATTGGCACCTACAGCATTCACAAATTTGTCATTATGCTGCTTGTCATCAAGTACGTATAAGGTTGGACATTGCCAAGATTGATGTCTTAGTATTTTTCTGACATCTCTCTTTTGTATTTTACATCCGGGATGGCACTGACTTTCATCATTGCTGGAAGAAATTGCAATACATCAATGCAATGTACACAGACACCAGCAGCCCCCTTATGGATGCTAAGGTTGCGGTTGCACTTTGTATAGGGAGGTGTAGTGACATATAAGGTAGACTTTCTCTCTGGTATCTCCGATGTCTACATTTTGGACCATGTGATGTCAAACATGGCTGATGCAGTATCCCTCATAATGTTTGTCTTGTGTTGGATGATCTTTGACAGAAGTGGTGAGGGTCTTGTTCTCTTTGCTCAGTGGGCAGGGATCATGACTAGGTATGAAGACTTGGGAGCAGACAATCAGCTTTAGTCCAGCACAAACCCTGTCACGACAGTGTCCGTTGTAGTCAATGGATACAATGTATAGGCATTGATGAGTGAGATTCTCTGATGAGTGAGATTCTCAGTGAAAATGACAGTGGGATGATGAGGGCCTTCTGTTTGCCTTCAGAGGATGGGGTTGAGGTTTCAGGAGATTCATCTCTTAGCCTCTCAGATAACCCATCTGAGGAGAGAATTAGTTGACTCATAGATGGAGCACAAAAGGCAGATGCGGGTGGGTTCTGTTGTTCTATTTTGCTTTACTTATTTAGAAGGTAATTGAAATGTTTATCAGATACTGTGTGACCAGCTCACATGTCTCAATAATAGCATTGTGCACTTACAGCTCATCAAACTATGAGGCGTAGACAAGAATTTAATACAAATCAACAATCTGCAACCCATGCAGAGCCAATGGAATTAGACCCCTTGCTTGAAACAGTGACATAAAGTCAAACTCCTGCTCCTATTGCTAAACTCTGTATGTGCCCCAGGACTCTCCATGATCTTTGTTTGGGATTGCTGGGTACAAGGCTGCCAATTACTTTACTGAGAAGGAGAGAGGGCAAGACAAGTGCAAATACTATTGAAGGAATGTGATTTGGGGGAAGGTTAAAGTGTTACTTTTGGTTCAACATTCTGGTAATGAAGCTTGTTATTTGATTTACTATAGCTATGGACATTCTTGCTCTGTTACAAAGATGCCTCTAGGTCTTGCAATTGGTGCTTTGTGATCAATGCATTTCCAGTTTATTTTTCATGTAGTTAATTATGTTTTGATTATTTTTTGTCATAGAGAAATGTTGTTGTTGTTTAAGTTTTCATTTAGTAATGTTATGATATATGTTGTCTAGAGAATATTTTGTTGCCTCTGACATTTCATGATTTTTGTCAAACTTTTGTATTTGTAACATTTTTAAGTAATTTACAGCTTGATTTTTATGTATAGGATGTATTCCTTGGTGTTTTTACAATGTTGTTCCATGTAAGGCTATGAAACATAAAACTGAAATGTTGTGAAACAAGATTTGAGGTCATTTTTTGCCATTTGTTGATGTATACAACAATGAAGAGCATTCTACAGGGGCTTTCAAATGTATTTATTACATGTTCTCACAGAGTCATTTGCAAGTTATTGGCAATTTGAGGCAAAATGTGTACATTGAGAACAAGATATGTTCCATGTGGAATTAGTACAAAGTACATAAGATGGAATAGTTTTCTTGTTGGCACCAAAATTTCAATCATAATTTTTACGAACAATTCTTTATGTCAAAAACCAGTTTTGCAGCATTTTGGTTTTACAGTGTTTTTTGTATACTAGACCTTTGTGGTTTTCCATGGGTGGCACAAAGTAACTTTCAGCAGTGACAAGCCCAAACTACCTGCAGTGGACTTGAGCCTAGTGATATGTCTCTCAAGGGCTGTTTTCTTTGAGGAATTCACCAGTGATGGCAGGGTGGCTGCAGGGTCCCTCCATGTAGTCCATTTTAAAAGTGCAAATGTCTTGTCCAAATCTGGAATACAGTATTTCTTGGATGACAAGTCCAAAAATATTTAAAAGATACATATCTCAATGAACTGAAAGTTAGTGCCTGTTACATGTAACAAATTATTGGTATCCACTCTTAGTTACCAAAGTACTCATTTATACCTGGAATTGTACTGTAGAGGAATAAGTTTTTCATGCCAATGTTAGTGCCTTTCATTTGTGGTGGGTTTTGATGTAAATTGATATAACTCGTGAACAGGACGGAGTTACTCGGAGCAATGCATATTGCCGTGATGGAGATGAATAAGGCTATCACTTTGTTATGACGAGTGGCTCTTAAGCATGAGTTAAGTGCGTGACAATGACATTTTTTGTAACAGTTAGAGTCTTGACCTTATGAAGCGCAGACCTTGTCATCCAAGAAATATGGTAGTGTTCTGATTGCCATTACGTTCTTAACTGGGGATTGATCTTTGACAATTTGTGTGCATATTGAGTCATAATCGTTGATTTTGGCCATTGCCATCTTTTGGCCAATGTCATGGTGTGACCCTCTCGTCGTTTTAGACGTTATTTCTTGTGATACCCTATTGGGTACATATGGTATATCTACCTAGGGGCACTCATCCTATCCCAATTTTTTGACAATGGTACATATTAGTGATTTGTAATTTGGCTGTTTTGAGGTCCGGTTACTCAAAAAATGACCCATTTCAGGCACCCAATTACTCATTTTTGTCACATGCATTTCTAGTGTTGTTTAGATGCACAATGTTATGATGCCTCAAAAGGGACAAATAAACACAAATAGTTTGATAATTGAGGTGCTTCAGATGAATTCAATGCTACATCCCATCCCTTCTTGTGCTCGATCTTAAAAGTATTTAATTTCTCGTTCAATGAGGTGGGTCTCCAGCATTTCCTCAGAAGATGAAACACCACATGTCTCACAGATAAGCTTCACCCGTGAAAACACTCTCTCCATTGAAGCACTAGAGACCTGTAGAAGTACAACAAGTCTTACAGCTAAAACAAATGGTGGATTTTGACATCATCTTTCCTTGCTGTTCACCTTCTAGCTATCTCAATGGCATCATTGCTCTCTAAGTTTTGTTGACATTTTGCTTGTGCTCTTCTTTGCTCTATTTGTCCTCAATTCATTATGATATATCAGCACAAGCAAATCAAGCAAGCAAGCCTGAAGCCTGATAACACAGTGTAAATTGGATGTAGCAGCAAAGTTGTCAAGGGTAAACAAATTCGTGACATGAGGGAACTCCCCGTGGATCTATTGTGGCTTGTACAAAATCTATGGTAGGAATAAGTAGCATATATTTAAAGAAATTAATCATGTATTTCCAGGTCTTGGATTAGTAATTTTGGATTGACCTATGTCTCTGGATGACAGTGGAGGGCACAAAAAAACTACGGAAAATACACCGAGAATAAATTGCCAAGTAATTTTTCAGAACGCGAAATTTCAGCTATAAATTTTCTTTCAACATATTTTTGATGCCAATCTCACTAAAGGCTTACAATATAACTCTACAGCAATACAGGCAACTGTTGACTTTGGGGGTGAAATTTTCCAAGTGGAGAAGTCAGATGTTGTCAGGAAAATTTCCAGGTCATCATAAGGTTGTCACATAGATCAGCACTGGTAGTCACCATTTGTCATCAAGGTCATCTGTGTGGTATTTTGATCATGACTTAGGTCATCAAAATATCATTGGGTGGAGTCATTTTGGTCATCACACACAATTTGCCACATTGTCACTTGGGGTCATTTGTCATCCTTGTTGTCATGCTATTGTTTCAGTCACCTGGTAAAATAAGCTTCACTATGACTACGTATTTGAGAGCTAATTGCCCATTGTTGACACTGCCATCCTAAGGGTTATCAAAGATGTCATGAAGGGTAATAACACCACAGGTTGTCAGGGTCTTCACCACAGGTTATCAACATCATCAAAATGTTGTGACAAAGGGTCCCTGTGGTTGTCAGAAAGTCAAGAAAGGCAGACACGTGAGTCAAAAAATGGCCAAAGTCATCACATGTTGTCCATTTGACTTGCCAAAACTTCCATGTGACAAAACTGCCTGTTGCATGCAGGTCAGAGTGTGCCTTTGATTGTCAACATGCTTTCACTCTTTCTTTATTAGGTCCATAGTACTATCAATAGCATTTTGAATCAATTGCAATCAATTGTATTCAATTGTATTCATTCGTAATCAATTGCAGTGACATCATCACCATCACAAATCACCACAAAGATTCAGCATGTACATTGTATTGTAGTAATTATAATAGCTTGTTTGGGTAAAAGATTGCTCTTTCTTCCATGTGGCACACAAAAATAGTCCATGCATTACATCCACTCAATACAACAATGCAATCACTTTGGTTGCAGTCAATTATGATCACTTACAATCAATTGTGATTGATTGCAAGAAGGTCCAAATATTTTCAATACGTGCCAATCAGGACCATGATCATTTCAATTGCTTCCTTTCTTTTTGTTGGTCATAGTGACAGCATACATTTATGCATACCAATAACTATTTGCTCGTGCTTTTGTAGATTTGATACTTATCAATTTAAATACATAAGAAACAGGTACAGATCACAAAATTAGAGTTCAGCAAAAATTGGTGGCAGTAGTCTGTGCCGCTTGTGTGTTGCATGAATTTCCTTTTTAATTCTTTTACTGTTGCATATCTAAGTGCCTTCTTACTATAGATATACATACCCTGTATACTGCAAGAGAGTCATATTTTACTCTGTAAATTCCACAGAGCTCATTCGATCTAAATGTCTTCATCCAAGGATGAAATTAGCCTACCTAGACCTGCTTGTCTGAATTCTCTCATCCATCTAGGATGTGGACACTTGCTTGATAACAAGTATTGATTGAAAGAAGAAATCCACTTTTGGGCTGCATTAATTTCCTTTGCACATTATTTTACTATTGCATATCTAAGTGCCTTCTTACTATAGATATACTCGCCCTTTATGATACTTACAATATACACTGCATCAGAGTCCTATTTTACGCTGTAAATTCCACAGAGATCATTCAATCCAAATGCCTTCATCCAAGGATGAAATTAGCCTACCTAGACCTGCTTGTCTGAATTCTCTGATCCATCTAGGATGTGGACACTTCCTGATAACAAGTATTGATTGAGAGAAGAAATCCACTCTTGCCTCAGGACAAATCTTGTGCAGTATGCCCCAGTGGCGTAGCATTTTGCCAAATTTGCGTTGCTTGGACCCTTGAGGAACACATTTGAATAAAAAGGTTGGGGTTTCATCAATTGCATTGCTCTTTTGGGGGGGGGGGGTTGCACATTCTTCAAGATTCCTGATTGGTAATGAATCTCACTTTGCTGAAAGTAGGAGTACATTTGATACTTTACTTTTTAGTAGATAGCATACAAAAATCTCAATCCCCCCTATAACTGGCTGAAAAAAGATTTGGGGTCATTTGAGATTGCAATTGATTAGAGGTATTGCTGTTTCAAATGTGATACTTCATACACAACAACATTCTTGTAGGTTATATACATCTTGAACTAATGCCTAATCTCAAATTCAGTAAGAATCTGATGGCTAGTTGACCCAACGCTCTCCCAGTAGTTGACTTCATACATCCTCAAGTGACCCAACTCCCTGAGCAAGCATTGTCACATCTTGAAAGAATAATTTACCATGGGTCATTGGTGAAATTTGTCTTCTCAAACACCATGAGTACAGCAGCATAACTGATATGACTGAGTAAAAGTCCAGCATGTTAATGCTGATGAGGTTATTGCTCTTATTGTAAACAATAAACTGCATTGGCCTGCACTTGAATTTTTCATCCCATTCAATGTACCAGCAACCAGCACAAGTTCCTTTCTATTGGGTAGCATCCAACATCATCCAAACATGTGTCAGAATAGCTTTTGTATGAGCACTTCACGATGCCTCAATGATGTGTAACTCATCCTCAGATGCCTCTCATAGGAAAGCAATTTCTATAGCTATTCCTTTCCAATATTATGCCTTCTGTTGCGATCGTGCACCATCTTTGAACTTTCTTTCTTGCAACATTAATGTGTGCAATTTTTTGTTTGTCTCCATGTGGAGTGTCTTCTTCTATTGGCTTGTCAAACTTGGACATATCAATGTATTCTTGGTGAACAGTTTCATGTCCTGTACAACTGAAACATGGCTATGATAGAAAGATGACCTCAATACATGCACATACTTGAAACACATAAAGATGTGACTCTGTTTACTAGAATTATAGTGTCATACCAACACATTTCCCAAAAACATTCCATCTTTTGCTATGAATTCCAATCATATCAATATTCAATGACAGAAATGGGTCATCAGAGTGATCAAATCCAACCCATCAAAAGTAAATATGATTTTGTTATGGCAGGCCAAATTGTTCCAGTAAACATAACTTGATGAAGATACCTGCATAAAACGAGTCCTAGTACAAATATGACAGATGGTCGCCAGTCATCACATATAAGGCAACTCAGAAATATCTTTGAAAACTGAAAAGAATTAACTGAATTTAGAATCCATCAGGACAAGAAAATCAAATGATGATCACAATACAAAAGCCACTATCCACATAACACTTCACCCCAGATGTGTTCCTTAATCTATCTGTGCAAAGCCATTAATGCAAAAGTTGTCAGTCATCTCAGAGTATGCCAGCAGTGTGCTCATCTGCATCAAAACAATGGCATGATGAGAGGGAATTGAGATGTAAGTACAACAATCAGAAAAGTCAAAAAGGACATGAATGAAAACTCAGGTGTACTAACTAAACTTGGAGTCATGGAGGATAGCGTAGTCAACTCTACAACTCCATGCAAACATTTCACACATTTGCTAACGACTTAACAACTTTGATGACAAAAATGAGTCACCCAACAAAAACAATTATGAGATAATCACAGGAAGTTGTGGCTGCAAACAGAACTCGCCAAGAAATATAAACAAGACCAACCTCCTATTGGAACATGGTCATGATGACTCCATAGTTTGTTCACAAAAAGACTCACCCAGAAGTTCTAGACATTCCATCAAAAGCTATTGCGGTATTCTCGAATATACTAATGACAAGTAGCTGCAAACAGAACTTGATGAAGGAAAGAGGACACAGCCAAGCTCCTACTAGCCATGTCTGAGATGGTGGCCAGTCATCTCAGATCAGGCCAGCAGTGTGCTCGGCTGTGTCTTAAGAATGGCATTATGAGAGGGAATGGAGGTGTGAGAACAACTATCATGAAAGTCAAAAAGAAACAATCTTAAAATGCTCACACACACTTACTCAACTTGGAGTCATGGAGGATAACGTAGTCAACTCTTTTGATAACTTTGCCATACAGCTGTTTTGGTTTTCAATCATGTCACATCTGCGCAATATCCAACTGTGCAAGCCCATACAAACATTAGTTTTATAAAAAAAACGACTCACCCAAGAGTTTTACACCCCATTCCATCAAAACCAATCATGAAATACACAAATACACATAGAAAGTTCCAACTGAAAGATACAAACAGAACTCAGCCAACACGTGAGACACTACTAACCTCCCACTAGCATTTGTCAAATTGCCAAAGGATAGGACTACATGTCATGACACAAAGGACTCACCCAGAAGTTCTATACTTTAAATCGAGAGGGATTTTGAGATACTCAACGATACTATTGATAAGTACTTGTGAACAGAAATTGACGAAGAAAAGAGGACACAGCCAAGCTCCTACTAGCCATGTCTGAGATGGTGGCCAGTCATCTCAGATCAGGCCAGCAGTGTGCTCGGCTGTGTCTTAAGAATGGCATTATGAGAGGGAATGGAGGTGTGAGAACAACTATCATGAAAGTCAAAAAGAAACAATCTTAAAATGCTCACACACACTTACTCAACTTGGAGTCATGGAGGATAACGTAGTCAACTCTTTTGATAACTTTGCCATACAGCTGTTTTGTTATTCAATCATGTCACATCTGCGCAATATCCAACTGTGCAAGCCCATACAAACATTAGTTTTATAACAAAAAACGACTCACCCAAGCGTTTTACACCCCATTCCATCAAAACCAATCATGAAATACACAAATACACATAGAAAATTCCAACTGAAAGATACAAACAGAACTCAGCCAACACGTGAGACACTACTAACCTCCCACTAGCATTTGTCAAATTGCCAAAGGATAAGACTACATTTCATGACACAAAGGACTCACCCAGAAGTTCTATACTTTAAATCGAGAGGGATTTTGAGATACTTAACGATACTATTGATAAGTACTTGTGAACATAAATTGACGAAGAAAAGAGGACACAGCCAAGCTCCTACTAGCCATGTCTGAGATGGTGGCCAGTCATCTCAGATCAGGCCAGCAGTGTGCTCGGTTGTGTCTCAAGAATGGCATTATGAGAGGGAATGGAGGTGTGAGAACAACTATCATGAAAGTCAAAAAGAAACAATCTTAAAATGCTCACACACACTTACTCAACTTGGAGTCATGGAGGATAACGTAGTCAACTCTTTTGATAACTTCGCCATACAGCTGTTTTGTTATTCAATCATGTCACATCTGCGCAATATCCAACTGTGCAAGCCCATAGAAACATTGCACACATTAAATTCCCTAGTTTTACAACAAAAACGACTCACCTAAGATATCTATACCCCATTCCATCAAAAGTAATTATGCAATGCACAAAGATAATTCTAACTGAAAGATACAATCAGAACTCAGCCAATACGTGAGACATTACCAACCTCCCAATTGCATTTGACAAATTGCCAAAAGATAATACTATATTTCATGACAGAAAGGACTCACCCAGAAGTTCTATACATTAAATCGAAGAGATTTTGAGGTACTCAACGATACTATTGATAAGTACCTGCAAACAGAAATTGATGGAGAAAAGAGGACACAGCCAAGCTCCTACTAGCCATAACTGAGATGGTGGCCAGTCATCTCAGATCAGGCTAGCAGTGTGCTCGGCTGTGTCTAAAGAAAGGCATGATGGGAGAAAATTATAAGTATCATGAAAGTCACAAAAGAAGTTTCATGAAAAACTGAGAATCACTCACTCCATTGTAGTCATGGTGAATGGCATAGAATGCACTTATTTTCACTTCTCCATCTTTCAATACACGACACATCTGCTTATCATCGATCTGCACATCACCATGCAAACACATTCCAGACTCGCTAAAGGCTTCATTCTACCATAGTTGGTTAAAAAGGACTCACCTAGCTTGTCAGCACATTCCTAGAAGAGAGACTTTGACTTACTCAAAGATTCTGATAAATTCAAACTGCAAACAGAATGGAAAAGAAAACTAGACACAACGACGCTTATACCAGTATTTTCTGAGATGGTGGTCAAGATGAAGGACAAAAAGTACTCACCAAAATGTTCTTCTAGCTATTATGAGATACTCCAAGGTTCTGACAACTTGTAGCTGTGAACAAAACTTGATGGAGAAAACAAGACAAGGTCTAGTTCCTACGAGCAATTTCTGAGATACTGGCAAATAATGAAAGATATTGAGAGCGGACAAGCACTTACTGAAATCTTACCATTGAAGGATGATGCCAATTGATCTTGCTCACTAGTTGCTGTAAACAAAAGTAAAGGGAGAAAACGAGACACAGCCAAGCTCCCACCATCTTTCTCTGACATGGTGGCCAGTCATCTCAGAGAAAGGCAAGCAGTGTGCTTGGCTATGTCTCAAGAATGGCACAATGTCTGAGAGTTGAGCTGTGAGAAGAACTATCACAAAAGCAGTGAAAGAAATTAATTTCAAAACTTAGAATCACTTACTGACATTGGTCTTTTGATGGATAAGTTATTGCACCTAGATGCACACTTCTAGTTTGGTCGATCGGTCTTTGAATTCAAGCTACATCTTCTCTACATCCATCATTGCAACTCGAATCAAACATATTTCACACTTTTGCAAAAGACATTGGTTACAACACAGTTTGATGAGGAAAAAGGACTCACCGGACAACTTCTGTACAATCTATCGAGAGCTCACTTGAGATCCTTAAGCAGAGGGGTCAGAACAACTATCACAAAAGCCACAAAAGATATTTAAAGGTGGGAACCACTCACTGAAATCATACTAGGAAGGACAATCTATTGAATTTGTGTGCTCACCTCAAGATGAATTTGCTCCGTCCATATATAAGGCTGCATATTGATGGCATCTAACACTGATCGTTGTAACTCCATCCAAACACAATTCAGATTTCGGCTAAAACATATATTAACACACAATTGTTTCATACCATTGAGAACCATTTGGATCATCTCAACGCATTCCTTCCAGAGCAAATACAAGAACCGCAGAGATAAGTAGCTGCAAACAAAAGCAAATGAAGAAATCGAGACACAGCCAAGCTCCTACTAGCCATATCTGAGATGGTGGCCAGTCATCTCAGATCATGTCAGCAGTGTGCTCAGCTGTGTCTCAAGAAAGGCATGATGTACGAGAGTTGGTGTGTTGGAAGAAGTATAATAAAAGCCGCGAAAGAAAATTATTTCAAAACTGAGACGTACTTACTGAGATTGGACTTTTGAAGGCCAAGTGCTGAACATTGATGCACACGTGTCATTGCAACTCGAACTAAACATATTTCACCCTGCTGCTAGAGGCTTCGATTACAACATAGTTTGATGACAAACAAAGACTTACCAGAAATTTTCTATACATTTTTCTATACATTTTATGAAGAGCTCACTTGAGATCATAAAGCATAAGAGTGAGAACAACGATCGCACAAGCCACAAAAGATGTTAAAGATGAGAAGCACTTACTGAAACAAACTAGGAATGACAATCTATTGAAGTCAGGGGCACACTCGCAGATATACATATTTGGTACATCCATCACTGAAACTCTATCCAAACACAATTCAGATTTCTACAAAAACAAATGTCAATCACAGGGTTGTTTGATGTCATGGAGGTTTATCTCGATGCATTCAATCAAGAGCAAAATATAAGATCCTCAAGCATCTTTCCTACAAGTAGCTGCAAACAAAAATAAATAACGAGACACAGCCAAGCTCCTACTAGCACTTTCTGAGATGGTGGCCAGTCATCTCAGAGAGGCCAGCAGTATGCTCGGCTGTGTCTCAAGAAAGGGATGATGTACGAGAATCGTGGTGTGAGAAGAATCATTGCTAAAGACGTGAAGGAAATTTCGTTCAAAAGTGAAAAGCACTCACTGAAATTGGATTACTGAAAACTGGATCTGTCTTTCATTTCAAGCTACAATGTCTCTATATCCATCCAGACAATCGATAATAGTTACACGGTAGCTTTGGGATGACGAGGACCCGCCGGAGCAGTCCAATACATTCCATCAAGACCACACTTGAGATCCTTCGCGACTCGTGCGGACTTGTTCCTGCGAGCAGGACGCACTCTTGGCTTGCCTGCATCTGCATTCGAATTGGCAGACTTGTCGGCGCCCTCAAAATGATCCACGGGCGCTTGGGATACTTTCTTCGTCTTTTTGCTCTTACGAGTCGTCTTACTCCTTCCCTCCTTGGTGGTGCTCTTGACGGAGTTAGCAGCGGCGTCGCTCGTCGTGGGCGACACTACTGCGGGTAGGTCAGCAGGACGAGGAGTGCTGTCCAAGCTGAACAGCTCAACAACAGGATGGGCAAAGGACGTGGTTTCGGCGCGTGGAGCCTCATCCGTCACGATGCACACCCTGAAACCACCAATCATATCGCTATCCCAGCGATGGCAGTTGCATCGGTCACTGTGGCGGTTCTGCTCACATCTGGCATACACCGCTTTGGTACCGTAGAATTCCAAGTCGATTGGTTTGACTTTCACGATGCCATCCCAGTGAACCCGGTTGGAGGTCCCACGAGTGGGACCGCGGCGAAGAATCGCGGGAGCGCGAATGGCACTCGTGGCGCGGCTTGTCGTGGAGGATTCCAAGACAAGATTGGCAAGAGCGGCTTGGGGCTTGCCGCGAAGACGGTTGTAGATCGAAAAGAACATGGTTGCGTTTGGAGATTGGTTGGATGATTGAACAAAAATAAATTTTGTGAGCTGTGATGACCTCCAGGGTGAGATCAATCCAGTGGGTCGAGCAATGACATTCGTCGAATCATGTTTGTCTTGTTTTCAAGATACCCATGACTCCATTTCATTTCAAGGCAGGCCTAATTTCGTCCATCGCTCTTTTAGCAATGAAGATACATCATGGACGAAAATTCGAGGATTATTTCAATCATGGCGGTATATTGTATCAGTTTCGATATCCACGGCTAGGAAAGGATATATGTGGGCGTTGACGTTGGCCAACCACACACGAGACATGAATTGATGGGTGAGTCATCCACATTTGCCATGTTCGGCGAAATAGATTCGTCATGGATGACACATGTAGAAATGATGCTGCGCTCGATGGATGTTTCTGGCAGCATACAGCGTGAAACGAGATAATAGATAATACCTGCCATGACAACGTATCCCCAAGATGAGACAGTGAGAGTTCGACGATGGATGGATACATGGATTTAGGAGCAGTGATGGCAGAGGATGGAAGTGCCCACACTCATAGCCTTCCAACTTCCGACAGATTGAATAATGGCGGGAATCAGCGAGATGTCAGTGGTAAGGTATTGTATGGAGCATGTACGGTACCTAGTATGGTACGATACGAGTCAATTGGAGAGGCAGAACAAAAATGGGAAAATGGATCTGCCATTCGTAGAGATCATCAAGACCTGTCGAGATCATCCTCTAGACAAAGATAGGCGACCCCACAACAAAACGATGAGGCCGTCCCAACTGTGTGCCATCTCAATACTCGCAATACTCACAAGAGACACATTGGCATCAGCATCCCGACAGCGACGCAGAAGAGGCCAACGGCGACGGCAGCGTCTGGAACCATTCCAACGTACCAAATTACAATCTCGACTCTCGGGGGAAACACTGCGAGATCGATGGGTCGCCTTACTGGAATCTTCCTACGATTCGTCGAATGCGGTTCGATTGGAATCCAGACGGGAGGAGCAGTTTTATTATTCTGCGGAAATTTTGGCGGATAAATTATTATCTGGGTGGAGCGATGAGAACGATGACGATCGCATGAACCTTTTGACTCGTGATCCACACAGAAAGTCTGCATCCAAAGCCATTATTTTGCCTCGATTATGGGACACAATTGCCATAGGATCGATGGGAGTCCTCGCACTCGTCCCGCTATCAGTGTTCTTCCTCGAAATCATCCCGCCCTCCGCCCTCTCCTCCTCGTGGACCTTCCTGGCAACCACAATGACATCCATCCACTCCTCCATCACTCCCCATCTCATCCCCACGATCCAATCCATTGAATCCATAGACGTCCAGAAATCTAACCTTGACAGCAAATCCCACAGAACTAGATCAAGCAGCGAAAGCTCTTCTGATTCAGACTCAAGCAGTATCACCGACGATAAATCGAAAACAAACCAACCAGGCCTGCCTAAAACTCCGATTCCCAATAGTCATCCATTGCCAAAGGTGATGAGGTCAACGGGCAGGGGAGTTCGACGACGTGTTCCTCTCGTCTCTAGCAATCAAAGATTGTCATTAATATGCCTCGTTACTCGATAATTCTTAAGTGATTCGATGTTTCTCTTCAATAAATTGTCCTTCTTTGGCTGGGAAAGGAAAAGTGTGTCGATAATCTATTCGTCTTTCGTTATTATGCTATGTCAAAAAAGTCTTACTGGAAAAATTATTTTCCATAAATGTCAACTCAAGTGTTCTTATCTCGGCTTGGCCGAACATTCCAGTATCAATGTTGTTTCCCTCGCCATGTGCGTCATTTCCATCATCCAAGACAGCATTGCACATGGCATGCAACCAAGCAGAATGACCGACCACAACAACCTCCCTCTCAGGCAACTGTCTCAAGAATGATACCAAAAAATCATACACTCTATGAGACATGTCTTCCATAGACTCTCGTTGCGCCTCATCCTGAGGAAAGTGACACTAAGAATTTTACCTTGTTACAATCCAGAATACAACTTTGATGACAATGCTTAGTGTACCTCTCAATTTTGCATCCAGAATGTCTGGGCAACAACAAGAGCATACTAAACCTTCAAATGTAAAACGTGTAACTAAGTTTTAGAATTAAGTGGTGTTTTCTATTTGTAGGTATTACTAGCAGCAGGTGCAAGATTTTTTAGCAGCAGTGGAAGCCTGCAAACTGGAAGAAGTCTTACTTTGTTAAGTAACACAACAGTAGAAGTGACACATGGTCCTGGTTAATTGATCAATGTGTCTGCAGCTCAATTTGCATATCTGAGGAGCTTGTGGCACATGATCCGGTAAATTGTCTTTGTTCCTGATAAGTGCAACCACTCATAAAGAGAGGTACAAGATTGAATTATTAAGGCATTCAATCAGAAGCCATTTTGGGAGCTTTGTGAATTGGGAATCTGCAAGAATTATGTGTAGTACATCATAATGCATTACTATTGAAAGCAAGCACGTATCTTCCACAAAATCTATACTATACTAGGGCTAGGGTTAGGAAAAAGAAAAAACGTGGTCAACTTGTTGCCGTGTCACTATGCCAATCGGTGATGTCTAGATCTACCTAGTTATTGTGTGGTGTGTACCATACTATCATGGAAGCAAGATTTCTGGGTAACACCAGTGACAAGTAACACTGGGCAAGTCTCAAGACACTTGACGTTGTCTGGTATTTAATCCAGTAAATTGGAACGAAATTCATCATTCTGTATTGCACCAGCAATGTACACACATGTAATGCACAAATGCTGTTGGAAGTCACCACACAACACATGTACATTTTATTGGGATGGACTGCATGGATGAGAAAAGAAGGAAAAAGGCAAGAGAGGTACAATAATATTGCTACCTGATGCAACAGGGTAAGTTGTGAATACACAAATATTTTTTACCCTTTTTAAATCACTAGCTTTGGACAGATTTAATTCACACTCAAATGTATCTTCTGACATATGTGTTACTTATAATCTGGCTTACATTGTAGAGTAATAGGTTGCATGGTGTACCATGCTGTAATAATACGTTATATAAACTGTATATGTACTAGTATTTTTGTAAACTGGCACAATTATACTCCCAGGATTTTTTACATACAATAGATGCATCAGCTATCTTACCTTAAAAATGAGGGTACAACATATAACCCTTAATTAGTGCTATGATATTGTGGAATGAGGCAGCACCAACCAATATCATATTACAAATGTGGCTAATAGAAATGTGTTATGGGACATAGAAGGTACTCTAGGGTGGCAGAGAAACCATCAATCTTTGCACTGGTATATTTACGTTAACAATGTAGGCATCATGTTAGAACACAGCTTTCCATATTTTCAAAAAAATCATATTCTTCAGATGTATGCAGTTTTAATAGCAAGAGTATGTGATTACTTTTTTCAGGCAATACAGTGTTGCCTTTTGTCAGTGCCCTTTACATTGTTGACAATGTTTGATCAAAAGAATGTAATTCTATCGTTACGTTTACAATCATGTTTAATTATGCATTAGACTAAACATAGTTTTACGCTCAAAAGCCAGTGAGGGTATATGCAGAACAAATGAGTCTACAATTAAATCTTCTGAGTTGCATAATGTGTATGATCTTTCAACGTATGTCTATTTTGCACATTAAACAATCTCAAAGTGTAAGATATCGTCTGGGTACATTGATTTCTTCATTGCCCTGAGATGGCTCCTTCATGTGGTGGCATTTCAGTGTGACCTCAATTTCTGTGTGGCGCGTCTTTTTGTCCTTTGTGGTGTGATGGCCCTATTGGTGTATGGTGTGGTTCTTTGTGTGGCATTGATCTTGATGTACCATCATTCTTGGTGTGGCATTGATCTTTGTATGGGGTTGTTCTTGGTTTGGCATTGTTTTTAGTATGATGGGGCTGGATTTGTGTTCTGTATTGCTGTGATGTTTTCTTTACTCTTTGTTGTGGTGAATTCAAAATAATTCACAATTACAATTCATTTATACTTTTCTATCAACGAGATGAAGTACAATGTCTCAATTATCCGGCCCTCTCAACTTCCTATTACATTTCGTTTTTGGTGTATAGTAACATCTAGAGGTTTGCATGCATGACAAGTCAACCTTTCTTTCTATTGAATCTCAAAATTTGAAAGAAACCAGAGAGTTGTGTGTTTCTCAGTGGTAGAACACAGCAGAAGGCAGTTGTACTTCTTGTGGGTTGGCAACAGGACCATTGTTAGCTTTTTCCTGGTTAGATTTGTGATTGTTTATGTTAAACTAGGTGCCACACATGCATCTCGCCCCACCAACACACAACTCTGCATATCATTTACAATTCTTAACAGTGATTCGGCAATATATGATATGCCAATGCCAAATAAAAGAGTGATTTGGTTCGCTTTCAGGCAATATCAGAAGTTTCATTTGAGAAAAAACTTGATTTTGTGGTGGTATTGTGATTGTGGGTGGTGTGAATATTAATATGTTCATTGTGTGGTTTGTCTGTGTGGCGCATGATGTAATGCAATGGTATTGTACGGTACTTAACACTCCTAAAACACAATGAAACTTCTTTTGTGGTCTGTCTGCATGTAGGGGGGATAATTTGTGGTCCATATGAACGCGGACTCCCGTTTGTGGTGCCAAAACAGTCGCGCGAACAATTTTGTGGAGTTCGGCGCCTGTTGGAATCAGACCATCTGAGTGAACCAAGTGTCACCAAGTGAAAACGAGGGACACCAAGTGAAACCTAGTGACACCAAGTCCAAGTGACACCAAGTCCAAGTGGCACCAAGTGACATCTAGTGACACTGAGTGAAACTGAGTGAAACCAAAAGCACTCAGTTACTCCGGTGCTAACAACCAAGAACATCCTGGTCATAACTGAGCAAACCCAGCTAAGACCGAGTTGGAGAAATGGACTACCTTTAAAAATCCCTTATCCTTGTCCCAGAAAACCCAAGAGTAACTCAAAGTAACACCGAGTCAATGGTTTTCCAGGAAGTTGTCTAGGGAAATTGTCTGAAATGTCTTGCCAAGATGAAGATAGATTGTAATTGTAGGTGAAAAATGAGATCAACAGCAACAATGAAACAAGATCTGTGCACATTACAAGGTGGAAATCCTATGGAACCATGCTTCCTATCTGATTACATGGGTCCTTACTCTTAGAGATATTTTTGTTGAAGTCAATAGAAATCTTGTACACAGAAACACATTGCTTTAGTTGTAACATAAGATAGCAGAAGGCAAAATAGAAGGTGGAAAAGTATAACAACAGTAACAAAAAAGTAAGGAGAAGGAGACATCAGTTCAATGGCTGCAAAAGTAGGAGGTATTCCCCCTATCATAGTTACAGCCCTCTCCTTGATAAAGAAGTCAAACACATGATTGATGAAGTAAAAAATATGTCACAGATGCAATAAGTTCTGTTTGCAACTAAATTTATGAAGTGATGCTTGAGCGGAAGAATTAAATTAAGAATCACACACATTACAATCGTACCATGAATGCTATTACAAGGTGGACATCCTATGGCACCATGCACTTACTCCATGAATGTTGGGCTGGTTCTGGGAGTAAGGACCCATATAATCGGTTATGAAGAAGACCCCAGTAATTAGTAAAAGAATAATGATTTTCAGTAGCTCTGGAGCACTGAAGACCATTAAGGTTTTTAATGCAACTGTCAGTCATTTGGAACAGTAACATAAAGTAATTTTAGTCATTCATACTAGTTGTCAAAAAACAAATTTTGTGGTTCAAACAAATAGATGGGAGCAGAAGACACAATTATTATTTACTCCGGTTCACACAAGAAGCAATAAAAAGAAATAACATCCCATTCCCTTGGAATAATGGGACAATCCAACTGTTCAGGAATTGAGCTATGGTTTTTCTGTGGAGTAGGTTGTTAAGTATTTTATTGGAAATTTTTGTGAGACGTGACCAGAAGCATCTGAAACAAGGGAGAAAGAATCAATCTGATATAGCTACATTGGCAAAGCTGGGCCCTGTTGCTGTTGCATTCAAGATATGTGTCCCAACTTTGGTCGGGAGACTGAGATATGGATGGTTGTGAGGAGTCGGGTGGTAAGGATTCAAATGGAAAGGAATCATATAAAAATGGAGCAGGAAGAAATCTCTTGCCTTAGCATTGGTGCAGCTGCTACCCATTGATGTTGACTTCAAGATGTGTTTGTGGGGAGGTTCATCTTCAGCTTTGAGACTGAGATTTAATGTTCAGAAAGTGGGGCGGTGAGCAATTAATTGAATTTTTAGTTAGAGGTTATCAGTAAACATGAGAAAAATAGGGGGAACAAATGAATTTCTTACCACAGCATCAGTGCAGCTGCTGCGCATTGATATTGGCGTAAAAATGTTTGTGGGGGGCGGTCAGGCTTCAGTCTGGAGACTGAGATATTGTCATTGCCATGGAGTGGGTTGTAGGGAAGCAGGCAAGCAAGCATTTGATTGGATTTTCTGTGAGAGGAGGCCAGCAAACACTCTCTTACCATGGGATCATTGCTGCTGCTCACTATTGACAGTGGCTTCAAAAGGCATGCAGATGCAGATGTGATTCAATCAGGGGACTGACATGTGCCTGTTCCCACGGAGATGCAAATTAGCTGTACTAATTGAACTTTCACTGACAAAAAATGCAAAAAAGGGGGGGAAATCAAGCTCTTACCTCGCGATCGTCACCACTCCTTGCTATTGGAAGTGGCTTGTTAATCACTGCGCGCGCAGGAGTTGATTCAGTCAGGGGACTGAAATATGTCTGTTCCCGTGGAGCGGCCAGGCAAATTTTATAAAAAAATGAGAGCGCGACAGTAAACTTCATGAAAAGGGGGGAAAATCAAACTCTTACCTCACGGGTTGTTGTTGCTGTTTGCTATTGACAACAGCTTCGAGATGTGTGTTGGGGCAGGTGTCAATCGGTCAGGGGACTGAGATGTGCTTGTTCCCGTCAAGCAGCCAGGTAAGTGTTTAATTGAAAATATTTTCAAGCGTAACAATAAACTAGCAAAAAGGGAAAACATCAGCTCTTACGTTACGATTTTTGAGGTTTGTCACTACCCTTTGTTGTATGCTTTGAGATGTGTGAGGGGGCAGGTGCAAATTCAGTCTACGGACTGAGAAGTGGTGGAAGGCCGTGGCCCAACTATTTTGTTGAATGCTTGCTGTGAGTTGGTTGCAGACATTGCATGGTGAAAATGGGCACAGCAAACAAGTATGGTACCGTACCTTAATACATCTCTCTCTCTCTCTCTGGTAAAATGACTTGAAATAAGAACTGTGAATGGTTATCTAAATAAGTCAAATTTAGACGAAACGTGTGACACCAAGTGAAACCGAGTGACACCAAGTGAAACCGAGTGACACCAAGTGAAACCGAGTGACACCGAGTGACGTGACACCGAGTCCAAGTGACACCAAGTGAAACCGAGTGACACCAAGTGAAACCGAGTGACACCAAGTGAAACCAAGTCACTCGGTTACGCGAACAAGTAAGGCCAAGTCGGAGAAACGGACTAATTTTGAAATTTTCCTTATCCCGAAGTACCTGAGTGTGACACCGGGTCACACCGAGTCAGTGGTTTTCCAGGAAGTTGCAGGACCAAGAACTGATGAGAACACATTGTCATAGTAGCCACCATCAACCTCCTCTGGGATGATAATACCTCAGACTGGTTATGTGTAGAACCTGGTACAAATCTCACGTAGAAAAAAATGTAACTTAACTCTCCCATCCTCTCACAAAAAACTCACTCGTCCGATGGTTCATATCTACGCCCCAATCATAAAAAAATTAAGTTACATGCGCTAGAGCACAAATATCTACAGGATTAACATAGGAATAGTACAAAACAGTGATAGTGCCTCAGACTAGTTATAGTACCTCACACTAGTTTTTGACTGGTAACGTATGGTACAATGGGTACAATACAATGAGGACGGGTGAGCTCGAGCCTCCCTGAGAATTGATAACCCGGCATCTTTAACCCTTAGGTAGGGAGTAGCCTATTACCGTATATCACGGAGCATAAGACCCCACGGATTATAAGATCCTCTTGGTCAGTTTTGCCGACATTTTTGTTTTTCCCCCTGTTAAACATTATCGGAGAATCTAAAGTGATCTTAAGTCTATTCTCCTTGTCGACAGCAACACGCCCATATGTTTTCCTCCCCAAAACTCGGGTTGGTTGCCGAGAAACTTCCGATGTCAGAGAAAGTCACCACACATCTTGGGCACGTGGTGGAGGGGTGAACAGCACTGCAAAGCAAGAGATGTGAAATTGCAATATGGTACAATAAGGCAACCTCGAAGTAAATAGGAAAGATACTATTATTTTTTCTCTTGCTGGCACCACTAGCTTGACACGGATTATAAGATCACTCGAAAAGTATCTTATGACATTTGGGGGGTCCTGTGCTCCGTGATATACGGTAGCTACTGTACCATGCGGGTTTCGAAGTGACCCGCGTAAAAAAGCTCTCCCACCCACTAGGACTGTGCAGTACCATACATACCATAGCGTGCACAACTACAAAACACTGGCACACCGTGGCAATTTCTGCCCCCTGCAGAGATCCACCCATTTCTCTTCCTATTCTGTTTTTTAACCACAGTTTCTTCACTGGCTTGTTAATGACCCACTCATCACGCTGGCTAGGTGTTTGTGTGAGTTCCATTTGATGGAATATTGGAGGCACATTGGGGACAATACTAAAACTGGTGCAACAGTCAGATCCACCACATATTTCCTCTCATGTGTGCAAAGTATCATTCTTGAGAATTACATAAATAACATGAAATGCTAAGGTCTAAGAAAATGTGATACAACTTGCGGTAGACAAAATATTTCATTGACTTTTCAACTACAACACAAGGACTACCATACTCACAAGAAATAATAATTTCACAGAGATCATTGATTCAAAGCAAAAAAGAGAAGTCTAATTGCATCAATATCAAAAAAGTATAATCAAAATTAATACATGATGCGTTCTAATTAATTCCATCCTTTTTTCGTATTGTTGGATTATCGGGACAATCTTCCCAACACTATGGAAAAGTTTAAGAAAACAAGGGTACACACTGCTCTAGGAGGGCTAACCTCTCTTCCTCTCCTCTTCAACAAAAATGGACAGCTGTTTTATACTCTACCACCAAGTATTGCATGGGTAGGTCTCAAAAAAAGCAACATAAACCACAAAGAATGGAAGACAACAGGAGGAGTTGCAAAGAATATATCACACAAAACTAAAATGATGCTTGTACGTGCTACATGTATGCAAAGTTGAGAACACTTCTTTGAAAGAAGAAGAATGGAAGTATTCGTGGTACACGGTGGAGTTCCGTCCCGGTGAGCCCCGGGGTACTTGAGGTCGTCGCTGTCGGACGAGCTGACATTGTGTGTTTATGTGTTTCAACAGGAGCTGACTACGACTACTGCGAGTCGGCCAACGAGCAGCTGGAGATCGAATGGGACAGCGGGGACGCCGAGATGACATAGGAGGAATTCGAGGCGGGGAAGTACCGCCGGAGCCAGTTGCGCCCGGCGAGGGGAGGTCGCTACTTCGAGCCACGTCTGGTCGGCACCGGGTATGGTTGCGAGCTTGTGCACTCTGACTGACGCAGGGAGAGGAGGAGGGGGCGGCGATTGAGTTTGTGTTGTAATGAACGAGTAGAGTGATTCGCTAAGTTAATAGTAAAAGTGTGTGTATTGAGCAGTAACTGGTGTAATGGAAGTTGTTTGAATAACCTAAAGATTATTTGTTAAAGACTAGTACGTATGCGCAGTTTGTCAAGAAGCTGTGGACCGGCGTTGGCGTGGTTCCCGTTAGGCTGCGCTGGCGCAGAGGAGTTCCTCGTGCGGCTCAAGGGTTCGGGCGTGCTCCCGTGTGGGAGGATCGAGCCCGAGGGTGATGGCCTTTGTGTGCTGGTTGGCCGTGTAGAATGTGTTGCGGAGATACATGAGGAATGTGTCGCTGCGCCAACGGAGGCGGTTTTTGATGTAAGAGTCGGAGAACCGGGCTCGGTGGAGGAGGTTGGCCGCCGTGACGCGCATCGAGTGGCAGGACCAGGCGAGGAGATCCTTGTGACCGGCGGGGATGTCGAACACTTTGTGGGCGACGTGTCGCAGGAAGCTGGCGAACTGGGCAGCTGTGATCTGTCGCCGGGTCCCTGTGGTTGGGTTGAGGTAGACTGCGGCGGGGCAGCCGCTGGGAGTGCCGAAGCGTTGAGCACGCCGGACGATGTCAAGACTGGCTTGTGTCGGGCACATCCAGCTGGAGTCCGTCCTGCGCCGGTAGGTGAGGGATTGGCCATTGTCATTGTTTTTTTGCTTGCGGAAGCAGAGGGTCGTGAAGGTTATGTCGGCGGCGGGTGTGGCGAAGACATCGTGGACGTGGCGTCCTGTGGATGTGGAGAAACTGAAATCCTCCGCGATGACGGGCAGGGCGGACTGGCGATCGCCCCAATTAGGATCATCGATGGTGACAAAGGATGTGTGGTGGTCATTGCACCACTCCGATTTCCGGAAGCCGGTGTAGGAGCCGAGTGCAATCCAGTCTGCAATCGCGCGGACGAGTGAGTCCGCAGAGGCGCGGGAGGCGAGGTTAGCGATGTAGTGAAACATGCTATCGGAGATCATCTCCTTACGTTTAGGAACTACTTCATACTTTTTAATCGCATTGGTCATTATTTTTACGTAGTTAATGTCGGCCTGATGAGGGCAGGGTAGCCCGCGGTCGGTGTGCAGAGTGCAGGCCTGCTTGATGTACCCGAGCAGCGTCGCATGCCGAATTCGCACGCCAGTGATGGTGCGGCCGCGGATGAGCAAGACGGCGTAGCAAGCAAGTACCCAATTGCGGCCCTGAAGGGGTAGTCCCGGCGTGCAGGGGTCGGGTAAGCCTACGTTGTGGCACCAAGAGAGGAAGTGAATCTTCCGGGATCGATCAGTAACTGCTTGCTTGCAGTGAGAGGATCCAAGCAATCGGTCCGCAATAGGACGTCCACAATCGAGGAGATGAGGTTGGCATTGGGGAGGAAGTGCCGACAACCAAGCAAGCTGGGGGCCTGTGTGAGAAGGAGAGGGAAGTCGTGAGTGAGAGACGTTCGCGACGGTATGCGTGAGATGCCGTCGGCAATGACATTCGCTTTTGTGTCGACCGCCCGAAGCGGTAGCCGGCGCCTTGATCGAGGAGCAGGGCAGCCTGAAGCCGGGCGAGCTCGCGGCCGGTGGCGCTGGAGGTGCAGCCTTTTGTAAGCCACGATTCCCGGCAGTGTTGTCACACTCGAGGCGGTAGAGAGGGTGTGGGTCGCATCGAGTGGCGCGTGTCTCGAGGTGGTGCAAGTGGCAACCCATCATTGTGATGAGTTGTGCCGCATACTCGAGCGAGTTGATGCTGATCAGGGCTGGGTTGTCCCGAGGTGTGATGTACCTGAGGGTACGTGCGCGGACTGCGGCGGGCCACTCGAAGTACCACCAGAACTTGGCCTCGGGGCAATGACCCCCTGCAGCGGACAGGCTTGAGTCGCTGCGTGCGATCCCGAAGGGGATGTGTGGGATAAGGTATGCGATGGGGCATGAGGTAGGGCAACCGGGAGAGGACAGGGCCCTCTCGATTAGTCGCAGGTCCCTGCAGAGGTCGGCCCCGATGTGGTGGAGGAGTGGGCAGCCGTGTACCAAGCGGGCCGTCGCGCTAGTGTGGAATGCCCGCTTGGCGACTCCCGAGGGTGAAGCGGCGGCAGTGCGGATGATGCGGAGTGCATTGCGGAACCGCTGACTGGTGCGGACGAGGTGAGAGTTGTTGAGGCGGAGAGCGCTCGCGATGGAAACATATATGTTCCCGAGGAGGAATTTTAACCACGGCGCGCTGAATGCGATGTGATTGAGCTTCCCTGTGAGCTCCTCGGCCTCCTTTGCTTTGAAGGAGCGGCGGTGGGGACCCCAAGTCGTTCGTAGCAGGGAAATGGTGGCGGAAACAAAGTCCGGCGGAGTGCCGGCAGTTAGTTTCCGGAGGTTTAGGTGAGCCCCAGAATCCTGTTGACCGGGCCACGTGGAGTTCGTTTAGCTTATCCCATGAAATAGGGTCCTGTCGGGCGCTACGATGTCAGAGTCGCCCAGCAGGAGGAAGATGGCCTCGATGCTGGACGCGATGGCCTGTTCGAACTGGCGAGTGTCAGCGACGTCGAGGTAGACGTCGTCGTCAACGTAGACGCCTTGTGGCGTAGGCCTGGGGGTTCCTGACGCGTCGCAGACGCCTTGGTTGAGGGCGTCGTGGGATGCTTGTGTGAATCGCGTGCGCTTCGTGCCTTGCAATGATCGGCACCACTTGATCTTGTCGAGTACTGCCCTGTGTTTGTGCACGATGGAGGTATCGAAGAAGAGCCGTTCGGCGAGGGCTGACTGTGCGCGTTGCACTGCCTCCCAATTGGCGGGGCTGAAGTCGGCGCCGAACACTAGCCTGATCTGGAAGAACAGGCAGTCGGCGAGGATGTACGAGAACGCGCCCGCCAGGTCGGGATGATGCTTAATTTGGCGGAAGCAGGACTTGACGCCATTGGCGTGAACGACGATGTCGCCATTGGGGTACGCTAGCCGGAGGTTGTATGCGCTGACCAGGATGTCTTCGCACCGCCCCAAAGTCGCAGCTGAGTTCCGAGCCGTGAGGGGTGGACGTCATTGCGTTGATCGGGATCGAGTCCCAGTCGTACTTGCGGGATGCGCCGAAGATCTGGCGATCCTTCTTCCGGTTTCTCGAGGATGTGTTGTGGGGTGATGAAGCAGTGGGGTACGAACCGCCAAAGCCAGTGTGGGACGTGAACAACGTGAAGTTGTTACGCTCCTCCTTGTTCATGGTGGCCATGACCTGGCCGAGTTTTGCGCGGATGGAGGGGTGGTTCCCTCTACGCCAGTAGAGGAGCGTGTTGTCGCGGGTTGTGCTCGCGTTGAAGTGGTTCGGGCAACCCACAGTCATGACGCGGGAGTAGTCTGCTATGAGTGTCTCGGCGATGCCGTGGGTGCGCAGGGAAGCGACGATCTCGGCGAGGTTGCGGTATGCCCCCGTGTAGTTGTTACTGAGGAACCGTATCGCGTGGGCGACGCTCAGATTGTAGTGGAGGAGGCAGGCGAGAAAAGCATAGGCCTTGCGGGTGCCGAGGGATTCTTGCGTTGCCCAGTCCAAGTTGTACTCGGATAGCCAGAGAAAGTCGTGGTTGTGTAGGTGCACGCAGGCGCACAGTAGATGGGAGAGTAGTGGGTGGCACCGGTGGAGAGCGAGGATGTCCGTAGGTTCAAAGTAGCCGGACTTGAGGACGAGAACATATGTTGTTTCAAAGCAAGCAGCTTGGTTGAAGGAGTGGTTGGTGCTAGGGCGTCGGGGGACGACCAAGCAGCGTGCTTGGCACCGGGGTCGCTGTGATGGTGCATCATTGGTGCTGGTGTCATTGCCGACGGCAGAAAGCGAGAGGTAGCGGTCGTAGAACGACTTACCGAGGGAGGCGGCGGTGGGATCGAAGTCCTGGTGCCCGAGGTATTTCTTGTTGAATGCCTCGAGGTGGTGCATATCTGTGGTGGACGAGATGCGGGGTCGCGCACTGATGGCGGAAGGAGCGCTTAGGTGCCCGCGGTTGGTGGGGACCTGGGGTGTTGGCTTGGACTGGTGGATTGGAGCCGGAGGAGCTAAAGGCCGGGTCAGCGCTGGTCGCTCGCGAGGGTATCTGTTGGCGGCAGAAGAGATAGAGTGGGTTATGTCATTGGTAAAACCTAATGAAGTCGATGTAGGGCGCAGGTTAAAGACTAGCTATTATAGTTAGGCTTACGATTTGGAAGATTTTCCAGCGGTAGGGCTGGAGAGAGTGGACGCTGAAAGTTTCGCGATGCGGGCTGAGACCTTGGCGGGTTCGACCACCTTACGGTTCCAGTTGAGGGCCGGCGTCTTGTTGATAAGGGCGGACCACTTAGCGAAGGTCGAGTCCGGCCACTTGGAGATGTCCAGCTCATGGATCATCATGCAGGAGGCGCCGCGCGGGCAGCTGCGGCCGACGCGATGACGGGCTGCGCAGAGGCGGAGAGCGGGAGTAGCCTCGCTGACGGTCGGCATCATGTCTGACCCGGTGTACACGAGAGTGCCAGAGAGGTCGTCAGGGGACGGCGTGGAGTCCCCGGGTTTTCCCGTGCCAAGGCGCTTGGGGTCTGGCGTGACGAGGCCCGTCCCGCATGGTCAATGGTGGTAGCGCTTTCGCGCTCTTGTCGAGCTTAGACTTGGCGGTCTTCGCCTCGTCGGCCTGGAGGAGAGGACAGGACGGGATAGTGCCCATTCCGCACTCGAATTTTTGCAGAGTGCTGATGCAATCGTCGAGGAGCTCGAAGGCTTCGACGAACTTGTCGGTCACGATCTCAGCGATCCTGTTGTTGGCGAGGAGATAAGTGTTCTTGGTGTGGCGGAGTGGATGCATGAGCAGGATGCTCAGCTGGTCGAGCATCTGCACAGTCCACAGGACGAGTGGCTTGTGGGGTCGATTGCTCTTTTTCAGAGAGGCGCGCATGGAGGCAGACGATAGGTGCAACGCGAAGGTCCGGGCGACAACGAACATGGCGGGCGTGTGGATGTCCTGGAGGGACAGGTCGCAAGCAAACTGGGCTTCGATGACGGCGCAGATGTTCGCAAGGTACGCGCGAAGATGATACACGGTGTTAATGGCCGTGCTCGTGGTGATGGCCGTGTTGACCTTGCTGAGGTTTGTCGTGGCCTCGCCGAGGAGTTCCTCGGCTTCGCGGTCGTAAGAAGCGGATTCGCGCTCCTCAGCGAGGGACTTGGAGTCCGGGATGAGGTAGAAGAAGCGGAAGCGCTTTTTGCTCTCGCCGGTTAGCTCGATGGATTGCATCGTGGAAACCTCGTAGTAGCTCGACGCGTACTGGGCATACACGAGAGGGTCGTGGCGAGGGAGGTCTACCTCGCGGTGGAGGAAGTCCGTGGACTGGGAGAGGGCTTCAGGAATGTTGGCGAACATGTTCGCCATGGCCTGGTGCGGGCGGGGCGATGCTGCGGGTGGATAGGTCGGTGATCTCGAGGAGTCGCGCGGAAAGGGTGTCAATGGCCGGTTTTGCTTCGTCTTCCTCGTCTTCGCCGATGGGAGTGAGCTTGCAGCTCGAGGGTTGACCCCAGGACTGCCCGGAGTGGAGGCGCGGGAGGATGAGCCGGTTCGCGACTTTACCAATGCCGTCGGCGGTGCAGCGAACAAGCTCGTCGAAACGAGCCGTGTCGTGGGCGAGGAGGCATCGTGCCCAGAAGGCACCGTCCGCGACTGTGGTGTTGAGGATGTCCATGGTGGACTCGGTGACCGTACCTTTGGCGGTGTCATTGACGCCATAGGGGATGGGCAGGGAGAGAGGGAGGTGGAACGCCTTGTAGGTGGCGCCTTCCTGGAGGTCGAGGGTGTGAGTACCCGTGATATCGGCGGCCGTGAAGGCAGGGCCAGAGCGGTAGCAGGCCGGGACGTCGGCGGAGGCAGTGTCGACAAGGCAGACGTACGTGCCGGCGACATCCACCGGGGTGTATTCTGCCTTGAGGAACCTGGGGTCGTTGCTGCTGTGGCGGACGAGGTACTCGAGTTCGATCCCGGCGTCTGGGTCGGTTAGTGTGCAGCGTTGTGGTTGGAAGACCGGGCGGATGCGCTTGTGGGGCGTGATCACGTAGAACCCGGCGAACAGGTTGTTGTTCGCCAGCGCGAGGATGCGCTTGGCATTGGAGAGGGACTTCTTGAAACTGGAGTCGAGCGTGGCCGCATCGGCGCTGCTGGTCTTGTGGAGCGTGATGAGCGAGGGTGGGGAGAGCACCCGAGTGGGCGTGGAAGTCAGACCAGAAGTGGTCGAAACTGAGGAGTGAGACAGGGGACCTGTGTGAGGTATCGCGAGTGCGAGCGAGGAGCTGCCGTGGCAGGAGCGGGTGAACTGCCGGAGCGCGTTCGAGAGGAACCCAGGACGTGGTAGATTCCACGTCCGTGCAGGAAGGAACGAGAGCCGCCCAATGGTCGGAACCACTGCATTGGCAGATCGAACCCATGGCGACCGGATACGTACCTTGGGCGCGGGAAAAGATGGAGGACATGGTGAGGAGAAGCCGGAGCGGACGCGCAAGCGGAGGGAAACGGTGAAAACTTTTTCGGAGGGAGTTAGCCTAGAGGAAGCTAGCATTTCGATTGGTCGGGTTGGTCGAGCAATCGAAGGAGAGGATTTGTGAGGACATGAGTGTCCACACAATGATGTGCATTGTAAGATGGCGGTATGTGTGGTGCTCCCGCTCATTTTGTCGTCTTACAGGCAAGTGAGAAGACAGTCTGTACTGAGTAGGATAACGTTGTACGTAAGGGTATGGAGGTCCTACGTGCTACGTCCGTCTAGTGTAGTCCTTAGCTGGCTACAGGTAGGGCGATACGACGCGTGTGCAACTAGGCAGCTGTCTTAGCAGCTGGCCCGAGTCTATCAAGGACCCACTCATCACGCTGGCTAGGTGTTTGTGTGAGTTCCATTTGATGGCATATTGGAGGCACATTGGGGACAATACTAAAACTGGTGCAACAGTCAGATCCACCACATATTTCCTCTCATGTGTGCAAAGTATCATTCTTGAGAATTACAAAAATAACATGAAATGCTAAGGTCTAAGAAAATGTGATACAACTTATGTAGACAAAATATTTCATTGACTTTTCAACTACAACACAAGGACTACCATACTCACGAGAAATAATAATTTCACAGAGATCATTGATTCAAAGCAAAAAAGAGAAGTCTAATTGCATCAATATCAAAAAAGTATAATCAAAATTAATACATGATGCTTCTAATTAATTCCATCCTTTTGTGTATTGTTGGATTATCGGGACAATCTTCCCAACACTATGGAAAAGTTTAAGAAAACAAGGGTACACACTGCTCTAGGAGGGCTAACCTCTCTTCCTCTCCTCTTCAACAAAAATGGACAGCTGTTTTATACTCTACCACCAAGTATTGCATGGGTAGGTCTCAAAAAAAGCAACAGAAACCACAAAGAATGGAAGACAACAGGAGGAGTTGCAAAGAATATATCACACAAAACTAAAATGATGCTTGTACGTGCTACATGTATGCAAAGTTGAGAACACTTCTTTGAAAGAAGAAGAATGGAAGTATTCGTAATTGTCAAATTGAATGAAGAAGTAAGAAGGGAGCAAGCTTACAAAGCTACACTCACTTATTTTCAGCTCCATTAAAAATCAGGAGCAAACAACAAAAAGCACATCCCTGTACCACTTGAATCTTCCGATCATTTGTAGTTAAATTTTGAATACCTTGTGGTGAAAATTGAGCAAATCACTGGCAATTGAGGTGAGCAAAAAATTAAACAATGATCACAGATACAGTTAAAACTTACTGTGCTTGCTTTTAGTATCCACAGTCAGGACTTGACAACAATAGCATGAAGCTAAGCACCCCCTACCGTTGCCATCAAAAAATGACACAGAAACAAGAGAAAAAAGACCCTGCACCTACCAGCTGGTTTTGCTGATCAGAGACAGTGGCACAGCAAGTTTTAACAGCATCGCGTTGTCTGTTTTGTCATGACATGTTGCTATGACACAACAAGTTGTTGCAGGGGAGGGGTAAGGCAGTGGCGGAAGGAGGGTAGTAATGAGCAAATATCTTGGCAACAGATGCTGTCTTACAAGAGCCCATGGCAGATAATGGATATTTGTCATGGTTGTCTCATCTTGTGTGTTGACGGTGAATATGAATGAAGGGCTGGATATTTGGTTTGATAACAACATGTCCCATTTTAATGTATTGGTTAAATTTTGGTAGGTATATCTACCTATGCCCCCACATTAGTGTTGGAATGACAATTACAAAACTATACAAAGAAGTGTAAGTTCCTGGGTTGTCATCCAGTACCACATAGTGATGATGTGGGACTGGGTTTTTTTAAAATAGAGGCCACTCTGCTGGATATTAACGTTAATGTGGTAATAATCCTAACTTTTTTGAAAAAATATTTTTTTCAAGATTTTCTTGAAAAAATCTTAGTTTATCAGTAACCAAGATTTTGTTCTTCTTCTCCTTCTCCTCCTTCTTCTCCCCCATGAGACACTTAATAACTATTGACTTGTTTAGGTAACACAGATGTTCCTGCAAGTTACCTGTAAATAAATTATTCTCGTGTTTCAAATGCATGGGTAGTGACCATCTTTTCATGTGTACATACCTGTAATGTAAAAATATATCCAACTTTAACTTCTGCTCTGTGTAGATAAAGTGTTACTTCTGGTTACCTTCTAAGATATTGATTTTTGCATTCAATGGTATTTCTAAACTGGACATCATTGTGATACCTACAAACAAGCTCGTGCTTCACTTTAATGGACGTCTAAAAATGAATTCGTGACCCCAAGATGTATATCTCAGCTTAAAACGACAACTTGGCTTTCTCTATTGTAATGTTACTCCCAAGAGGCTTTTGGTCCATTTCCCTCATCTTCTAGTAGGAGTGAATTCTGACCTCTTTAGGGGCATAGGTTTACTTTGGACACAAGATGCAAGATGAGAGCTTAGATCATTACAAGTTCCGTGATACTTACCCAATGCAATTTCAAGAAATTCAAGCAGTATGCCAACTGAAGTAAATTTAATTGGAAAGCACATACTACAAATGTATGAAAACATTATACCACCAACTAGACTACCAAGATTTACCTCCTAAGTGTGAATACATACATATGTCAGAATGTGAAAACCACCAACTAGACTACCAAGATTTACCTCCTAAGTGTGAATACACATGTCAGAGTGTGAAAATTCTTTAATGTCAAAAGGTCTAACAAACCCAAATAAAGCTCTCTCTAAATAATTTCATGAAAATCACTAAGACATAAATCAAGACATAATTTTATCACAAGCAAATAAGTTACAACAAATTACAATGTTATACACTTCTAAATCTCAAATGTGGATGCCAGCCTGTCTTCTTATCAGCAATCATAGCATTAATTATTTTCGTAACTTGTAACAGATAAATTGCATCCATATACATCATAAACCTTATCACAAGCCAAATCTGCTGTGAATCTTGCTCTCACCAAGTCAGCAACTTTACTCCAAAGCACATTCCTGTCATAGTGCCGATACTTGTCCTTGCCACTCTCTTGCACAGTAAAGTCCGTAGCAGCCTTACATCCATGAATCCAATCTCATATTCAAGCAACAAGTCATACAAACTCTTGGGACACTTAGTAAGCTTTGCAGAAAGATTACAAAGTGGATGAGGCACATCCACCAAAACCAACTCCTGTTGAGAATTCTGCACGGGAATATCTTCCACAGAAAGGGCAGGGAGACCTCCAAATTTCCTTGCTCGAATTGGATGACCTGGCCTGGAGGATAGATGAGAGATGTTGTTACTAATTTGAGCAATTTGTCACTTCAAGATGCCAAGTTGGCGGTCAGCCTAAGCTTGTGCATTGGCGAGCTTGCTGTGCAAATGCAATATTTAGACAGCAAGGCTTCTGGAAACATCACCAACATTTCCTTCATCATCTTCAAGAATGTCCATCATCACTTCACTATCATGGCCGCTGACAACTACTGACACCCTCTTGACTAGATTGCATCCCTCCTGTAAAGCATTCCTCTCCCCAAGGTAATTGTAAGCCTGCACGATTTGCACTCACCGTGCTTGCGGAAATCAATCATTTCCACTCCTGTCAAACAACCTCCACAGTATGGCATGGCCTAAAACTTACAGACTTGGCTGTCTCTGGCTGTCTATGTCTTGAGCTGCCATGCTCGGCACAACATGTTCCAACATCTACTCATCTGTTATACCTGAAAGTGGATCAACCATGTAGGCAACAACACCAGCCTTGCAAAGAGCAGAAGCCACCTTGGCATCACTCAATGGGATATTAGTATCAGCATAGGTTTCATGCTGACAGCCCCCTGTTCTTCCAGCAGTCGTGGTAGTCCGAATCATCCTGAGAATGAAAAACATCCTGAGTACATTGTCAACGAGAATGACAAACACTAAAATAAACATCTTACCTTGCTACAGCCCTTTCTGTCAGCAAAGGTCACAGCAAACTTCCTTGTGTCGTGATTCCCAAGAAGTCCAACCGTATCAACAGAAAACTTGGCACCTGCCAACACTTCATCTAGAACCTGGCAAATTGTCTCCTTGATTCTAATTGGGCCATCCAAACCTCGTAGTAAAAGATGAAGGCATTCTGGCCAAGGTTCACGTCATAATGGTATTATAGACAGAGTTCCATGTTCAAAAGTGAGTCGGATCTTAGTCCATTGCACCAAATATGACTTACTGATGTGCATTTTGGCATCAGTTACATTTTTTGACCAGGGAAGCCTAGCTGTGATGCTATAGTCAAGAAAGGGAGGATAAGCCTTGAGGTCAGCATCTTGAAACTTTCCTGCATCGTCAACTCTTCCAATCATTCTAAACTTGAAAGTAAAAAAGACAGCCCCATAAGGACAAAGCTCCTTGTTTTGAAGCTTCCAGAGGCACTCAATGATGCTCTCATATTCCTTGTGGGTAAATGGCCTCTGTACCTTGGAGGTGACTCTGTGGCATCCAGTTTGGAAGTGCCTCATTACTCTTGTGAGTTGGGACATGGCAGGAGAGCGAGTTGGATTCCCAACCTGAGCAACATCATTCCACGGTACATTGTTGTTTGGTATGAAGTGACTGATGGCTCACTTCCATGCCAAAACAGAATGGAGATGGTACAATCTTGGATGCTCTGTTCCCTTGTTTGCATCAGAATCACCATAGATCCTAAACTGTGCCCATCTGTAGACATCATCTGCATTCACTTGGAGCAACTGTTCTTGCAAAAATGGATGTTGGCATGGGTAATGAATTCCAGGCTGTCTGGCCTGCTGCTGCTGCTGCTGCTGCTGCCGCCGCCGCTGCTGCCACTGCTGCTGTTGCTGGACAGGAGGAGGAGGAGGAGGCGCTTCCTTGGGAGCAAGAATTGGATGAGGTGCATCATCTGGAGATATAGGCTTGCAAGGGGGGATTTGCCAACGAGGGGGAGGGGGGACATCTCGAGGGTTCGCCCATATATTTGCAAACTCGTCAGCAATGTGTCAGTAGGAGTTGGCTGCTGTTGCTGTTGTTGACAGTGGCGGCTTCATTGATGCAGAGGCATCTTTGCAGTTCAATTGGAATATATTATTTGTGGCAGTGCTGACACATGATGAGATGAAGCATGATCATCATGCTTCTCAATGCATGCATTCTGAACACTTCTCAACAGATTCCTAGTTTTAGCTTTGCGTGAGTTGTACTAAACACGCCGTAACATGTTAATTTGTTAGAAAATTTTTAATGTTATATGCAACCGAAATGACCACCATTGTAGAATATGATTACCTAAAAGTTACAGGATTGAGTAATAGTATTCTCACTTGTGCACAGAACCCAGTATTTCCGACAGACAAATACGATGCTAGTCACATTTTGACTTGATACGAAAGTTGTGCCGGTGCGCTTGGTGCAAGCAAATTGTGTGCAGCAGGCCTGCTAACTGGCTTCCACTGTTATCTTTCTTCACAAAACAAGACTTCTGCAGTTTGCAGCAACAACATTAATTTTCCACAAAAACTAAAATGACCATGCTCTTTTTTGAAAAAAATCAAAAATTCTTACTTTATTTTTTACATGCTCTACCACAATGCCTACGACAAAGTTTTGTGGTAATTACAACAACCTAAATGTTGCACCACAAATTTTACCACAAAGCCTGTTGCAGTAGACATACCAAAATGTTGCAGAACTCCGCAAGGTGAGTGCAACTTGATAACCACGATTCCTACCACATTCTCTACTCCAACATTTACCACAAAATTTGTGGTAGAGTTTGTGGTAACTGGAGTATGTCTACCACAATGACTACCACAAAACTTGTGAGCAGGATTTCCTGGAATCTTTCATTTTATTCACTTGTTCTATGGTTTTTAGGGAAGTTGATGTTGTTGCAGGCTCCTACTGCTGCTAAAAATCTTGCAAGAGCAGTGTGCACACTATCTGCATCCACTGTTATCTTTCTTCACAAAACAAGACTTCTTCTAGTTTGCAGGCTCCCACTGCTGCTAAAAATCTTGCAGCGGTTGCTTGTAATACTTTGTATGGCCCTCTATGTTTTTGAATAGGTAGTGCAAAACATATCTGTGGTTGAAAAAAATTACAAGGGTAGGATAATGCCTGCCTTAGTAACGTATAACCATACAAGGGTATTCCTGTCTTTTCTTTTTCCCAAACATCAATGACCCCCCTACTTCACTTGAAGTCCGTTGCTGTCTACACCTCTATGCCCAATCTTGCTCCAGCTACCACCATGTTAATTTTGAAATAACACCCAAGTGGTATTTTCTTTGCTGGTCACATACCATTCTCATGCAAATGGCCATGCTATTTTAAATACTGTCATGCAAACCCCATGGTATTCAATGATACCTAATATCACTTTGGTGCCATACACTGCATCACATACCACCAAGAATAAGCTAATAAAATAACTAGATAGACTCCTAAAAACTCCTGCAAGCAGTAAAATTGTCACCCAAAAAGTTTGCAATGAGGAATTTGCTGCTCTGTACAAGCAATCCATGAACACAACAATGTACAGTATAGTACTTTATTGCACAGTTAACACAAGATACAGACCAAATTCACCAACAAAAACACATACCACAAACAAAAATCAAGTATCAAAAACATAATGATATGCACTCTACCACAACTAAACTATGAATATGAAATGTAGTCAAACCCACTCAAGCTATTGTTGTCAAACCCAATGCAAACAATAGGAACAGCATTAGCAAGCTGGCACCCTCAAGGCCTTTACTGAAGCCTTCCCTCAACCACGAGCATGGATAAAAAATGAGTCCTGTAAGTAGCATGTGCCATCTCCACCAGCACCAGCAGAGCAGCTGCTGTCAATCCTCAAACATCCCAATAGTAATCATACTGTACCTGGTCCACACCAGCATTAAATTTGCCGCACCCCTATGCAATCCAGCAGTCAGCACTGCTGTGCAACACATTGCCAGAAGTCTTTGCAGGAGAAGTATGCTCAAGTTCAAATGTATTTTCGTGCATGAAAATTCAACCTCACTTGCATCAGCAATCAGACTACCTTTGATCAAGAGCAGCAGAGCAGCTCCTTGAGATAACTTGAGATATCTGCTGAAGATATCTATGACTTGGGAAACTACTGTATCTTGTGAATATGGAGATGCAGATGCCAATGAGGGTGTGATACCTCCCATCAATTATTACCACACTTCTCCTTTGGCATGGAAGAAAGCAATCTCACATTTCATGTCCAATCCACACATTCCTTGGAATGAAGAGGCAAGAACAGACAACTCGACACAACCAAGGTTGATGGCCAGGCTCATCAAGTGTACAACACGCTTACAAACCCAGCACCAACTTTAGGTTGCTTTCAAAGTGAGGAGACCCAAGAAAAATATGAGCAGATACAAGAGCTCATCGGGAACTTAAGGACTGTGAAATTTGTCTCTGTTGCTCTGCCTACATTTACTTTGCATTTCAGTTTTTCACATTATTGGGAAGTTGGATGACACAACTAAATTCTGGAAGCCAGACCTCCAGCCATATCCAAAGTACCCTGACTCTGGCACATGATGGACTGTATTGCCTCAATGAGGAGAGATATCAGCTCATGTTTGGTGTCATTGATGTGCACTTCGATGTCCTTGTTCTCATTGGTCTCTGGCTTGAGTACCCATTGAACACTATCCAGAAGAGAATGAATTTATCTTCTGTGTTATTAGGTTTGAGGACCCTGAACATATCAAGGATAGTTTAAGATGGGTTCTGAATCATATCCTTGGTGATGATGCATTCATCATTACAGACATTGGTCTCATTGGCACCTACAGCATTCACAAATTTGTCATTATGCTGCTTGTCATCAAGTATGTATAAGGTTGGACTTGCCAAGATTGCATACTCATTATTGCGTGTCTTAGTATTTTTCTGACATCTCTCTTTTGTATTTTATATTCGGGATGGCACGGACTTTTATCATTGCAGGAAGAAATTGCAATGCATCAATGCAATGTACACAGACACCAGCAGCCCCTTTATGGATGCTAAGGTTGCGGTTGCACTTTGTATAGGGAGGTGTAGTGACATATAAGGTAGACTTTCTCTCTGGTATCTCCGATGTCTACATTTTGGACCATGTGATGTCAAACATGGCGGATGCGGTATCTCTCATAATGTTTGTCTTGTGTTGGATGATCTTTGACAGAAGGGGTGAGGGTCTTGTTCTCTGTGCTCAGAGGGCAAGGATCATGACTAGGTATGAAGACTTGGGAGCAGACAATCAGCTTGAGTCCAGCACAAACCCTGTCACGACAGTGTTCGTAGTAGTCAATGGATACAATGTATAGGCATTGATGAGTGAGATTCTCTGATGAGTGAGATTCTCAGTGAAAATGACAGGGGTGATGATGAGGGCCTTCTGTTTGGCTTCAGAGGATGGGGTTGAGATTTCAGGAGATTCATCTCTTAGCCTCTCAGATAACCCATCTGAGGAGAGAATTACTTGACTCATGGATGGAGCACAAAAGGCAGATGCAGGTGGGTTCTGTTGTTCTGTTTTGCTTTACTTATTTAGAAGGTAATTGAAATGTTTATCAGATACTGTGTGACCAGCTCACATGTCTCAATCATAGCATTGTGCACTTACAGCTCATCAAACTACAAGGCATAGAGTAGTACTGACGGACACCACAGCAGTCCAAGAAGCATAGACAAGAATTGAGTCCAAATCAACAAACTGCAGCCCATGCAGAGCGAATGAAATTAGACCCCTTGCTTGAAACAGTGACATAAAGTCAAACTCCTGCTCCTATTGCTAAACTCTGTATGTGCCCCAGGACTCTCCATGATCTTTGTTTGGGATTGCTGGGTACAAGGCTGCCAATTACTTTACTGAGAAGGAGAAGGGGCAAGACAAGTGCAAATACTATTGAAGGAATGTGATTTGGGGGAAGGTTAAAGTGTTACTTTTGGTGCAACATTCTGGTGATGAAGCTTGTAATTTGATTTACTATAGCTATGGACATTCTTGCTCTGTTACAAAGATGCTTCTAGGTCTTGCAATTGGTGCTTTGTGATCAATGCATTTCCAGTTTATTTTTCATGTAGTTAATTATGTTTTGATTACTTTTTGTCATAGAGAAATGTTGTTATTGTTTAAGTTTTCATTTAGTTATGTTATGATATATTTTGTCTAGAGAATATTTTGTTGCCTCTGACATTTCATGATTTTTATCAAACTTTTGTATTTGTAACATTTTTAAGTAATTTACAGCTTGATTTTTATGTATAGGACGTATTCCTTGGTGTTTTTACAATGTTATTCCATGTAAGGCTATGAAACATAAAACTGAAATGTTGTGAAACAAGATTTGAGGTCATTTTTTGCCATTTGTTGATGTATACAACAATGAAGAGCATTCTACAAGGGCTTTCAAATGTATTTACATATTCTCATAGAGTCATTTGCAAGTTATTGGCAATTTGAGGCAAAATGTGTACATTGAGAAAAAGATATGTTCCATGTGGAATTAGTACAAAGTACATAAGATGGAATAGTTTTTTTGTTGGCACCAAAATTTCAATCATAATTGTTACAAACAATTCTTCATGTCAAAAAACCAGTTTTGAAGCATTTTGGTTTTACAGTGTTTTTTGTATACTAGACCTTTGTGGTTTTCCATGGGTGGCACAAAGTAACTTTCAGCAGTGACAAGCCCAAACTACCTGCAGTGGACTTGAGGGCTAGTGATATGTCTCTCAAGGGCTGTTTTTCTTGAGGAATTCACCAGTGATGGCAGGGTGGCTGCAGGGTCCCTCCATGTAGTCCATTTTAAAAGTGCAAATGTCTTGTCCAGATCTGGACTGCAGTATTTCTTGGATGACAAGTCCAAAAATATTTAAAAGATACATATCTCAATGAACTGTAAGTTAGTGCCTGTTACATGTAACAAATTATTGGTATCCACTCTTATTTACCAAAGTACTCATTTATACCTGGAATTGTACTGTAGAGGAATAAGTTTTTCATGTCAATGTTAGTGCATTTCATTTGTGGTGGGTTTTGATGTAAATTGATATAACTCGTGAACAGGACGGAGTTACTCGGAGCAATGCATATTGCCGTGATGGAGATGAATAAGGCTATCACTTTGTTATGACGAGTGGCTCTTAAGCATGAGTGAAATGCGTGACAATGACATTTTTTGTAACAGTCAGAGACTTGACCTTATGAAGCGCAGACCTTGTCATCCAAGAAATATGGTAGTGTTCTGATTGCCATTACATTCTTAACTGGGGATTGATCTTTGACAATTTGTGTGCCTATTGAGTCATAATCGTTGATTTTGGCCATTGCCATCTTTGGGCCAATGTCATGGTGTGACCCTCTCGTCGTTTTAGATGTTATTTCTTGTGATACCCTATTGGGTACATATGGTATATCTACCTAGGGGCACTCATCCTATCCCAATTTTTTGACAATGGTACATATGAGTGATTTGTAATTTGGCTGTTTTGAGGTCCAGTTACTCAAAAAATGACCCATTTCAGGCACCCAATTACTCATTTTTGTCACATGCATTTCTAGTGTTGTTTAGATGCACAATGTTATTATGCGTCAAAAGGGACAAATAAACACAAATAGTTTGATAATTGAGGTGCTTCAGATGAATTCAATGCTACATCCCATCCCTTCTTGTGCTCGATCTTAAAAGTATTTAATTTCTCATTCAATGAGGTGGGTCTCCAGCATTTCCTCAGGAGATGAAACACCACATGTCTCACAGATAAGCGTCACCTGTGAAAACACTCTCTCCATTGAAGCACTAGAGACCTGTAGAAGTACAAGTCTTACAGCTAAAACAAATGGTGGATTTTGACATCATCTTTCCTTGCTGTTCACCTCTCCAAAATCCTTCTAGCTATCTCAATGGCATCATCGCTCTCTAAGTTTTGTTGACATTTTGCTTGTGATCTTCTTTGCTCTTTTTGTCCTCAATTCATTATGATATATCAGCACAAGCAAATCAAGCAAGCAAGCCTGAAGCCTGATAACACAGTGTAAATTAGATGTAGCAGCAAAGTTGTCAAGGGTAAGCAAATGTGTGACATGAGGGAACTCCCTGTGGATCTGTTGTGGCTTGTACAAAATCTATGGTAGGAATAAGTAGCATATATTTAAAGAAATTAATCATGTATTTCCAGGTGTTGGATTAGTAATTTTGGATTGACCTATGTCTCTGGATGACAGTGGAGGGCACAACAAACTAAGGAAAATGCGCCGAGAATAAATTGCCAAGTAATTTTTCAGAACGCAAAATTTCAGCTATAAATTTTCTTTCAACATATTTTTGATGCCAATCTCACTAAAGGCTTACAATATAACTCTACAGCAATACAGGCAACTGTTGACTTTGGGGGAGAAATTTTCCAAGTGGAGAAGTCAGATGTTGTCAGGAAAATTTCCAGGTCATCGTAAGGTTGTCACATAGATCAGCACAGGTAGTCACCATTTGTCATCAAGGTCATCTGGGTGGTATTTTGATCATGACTTAGGTCATCAAAATATCATTGGGTGGAGTCATTTTGGTCATCACACACAATTTGCCACATTGTCACTTGGGGTCATTTGTCATCCTTGTTGTCATGCTATTGTTTCAGTCACCTGGTAAAATAAGCTTCATTATGACTATAGATTTGAGAGTTAATTGCCCATTGTTGACACTGCCATCCTAAGGGTTATCAAAGACGTCATGAAGGGTAATCACACCACAGGTTGTCAGTGTCTTCACCACAGGTTGTCAACATCATCAAAATGTTGTGACAAAGGGTCCCTTTGGTTGTCAGAAAGTCATGAAAGGCAGACACGTGAGTCAAAAATGGCCAAAGTCATCACATGTTGTCCATTTGACTTGCCAAAACTTCCACGTGACAAAACTGCCTGTTGCATGCAGGTCAGAGTGTGCCTTTGATTGTCAACATGCTTTCACTCTTTCTTTATTAGGTCCATAATACTATCAATAGCATTTTGAATCAATTGCAATCAATTGTATTCAATTGTATTCATTCGTAATCAATTGCAGTGACATCATCACCATCTCAAATCACCACAACGATTCAGCATGTACATTGTATTGTAGTAATTATAATAGCTTGTTTGGGTAAAAGAATTGATCTTCATTCCATGTGGCACACAAAAATAGTCCACGCATTACACCCACTCAATACAACAATGCAATCACTTTTGATTGCAGTCAATTAAGATCACTTACAATCATGATTGCAAGAAGGTCCAAATATTTTCAATACGTGCCAATCAGGACCATGATCATTTCAATTGCTTCCTTTCTTTTTGTTGGTCATAGTGACAGCATACATTTATGCATACCAATAACTATTTGCTCGTGCTTTTGTGGATTTGATACTTATCAATTTAAATACATAAGAAACAGGTACAGATCACAAAATTAGAGTTCAGCAAAAAATGGTGGCAGTAGTCTGGGCAGCTTGTGTGTTGCATGAATTTCCTTTTTAATTCTTTTACTGTTGCATATCTAAGTGTCTTCTTACTATAGATATACATACCCTGTATACTGCAAGAGAGTCATATTTTACTCTGTAAATTCCACAGGGCTCATTCGATCCAAATGTCTTCATCCAAGGATGAAATTAGCCTACCTAGACCTGCTTGTCTGAATTCTCTCATCCATCTAGGATGTGGACACTTGCTTGATAACAAGTATTGATTGAGAGAAGAAATCCACTTTTGGGCTGCATTAATTTCCTTTGCACATTATTTTACTATTGCGTATCTAAGTGCCTTCTTACTATAGATATACTCATCCTTTATGATACTTACAATATACACTGCATCAGAGTCCTATTTTACGCTGTAAATTCCACAGAGATCATTCAATCCAAATGCCTTCATCCGAGGATGAAATTAGCCTACCTAGACCTGCTTGTCTGAATTCTCTGATCCATCTAGGATGTGGACACTTCCTGATAACAAGTATTGATTGAGAGAAGAAATCCACTCTTGCCTCAGGACAGATCTTGTGCAGTATGCCCCAGTGGGGTAACATTTTGCCAAATTTGCATTGCTTGGACCCTTGAGGAACACATTTGAATAAAAAGTGGGGGGTTCATCAATTGCATTGCTCTTTTTGGGGGGTTGCACATTGTTCAAGATTCCTGATTGGTAATGAAGCTCTTTGCTGAAAGTAGGAGTAGATTTGATATTTTACTTTTTAGTAGATAGCATACAAAAAAATCTCAATCTCCCCTGTTACTGGCTGAAAAAAGATTTGGGGTCATTTGAGATTGCAATAGATTAGAGGTATTGCTGTTTCATGTGTGATACTTCATACACAACAACATTCTTGTAGGTTATATACATCTTGAACTAATGCCTAATCTCAAATTCAGTAAGAATCTGATGGCTAGTTGACCCAACACCTCCCAGTAGTTGACTTCATACATCCTCAAGTGACCCAACTCCCTGAGCAAGCGTTGTCACATCTTGAAAGAATAATTTACCATGGGTCATTGGTGAAAATTGTCTTCTCAAGCACCATGAGTACAGCAGCATAATTGATATGACTGAGTAAAAGTCCAGCATGTTAATGCTGTGGGTTTTGCTCTTATTGTAAAACAATAAACTGCTTGGCCTGCACTTGAATTTTCATCCCATTCAATGTACCAGCAACCAGCACAAGTTCCTTTCTATTGGGTAGCATCCAACATCATCCAAACATGTGTCAGAATAGCTTTTGTATGAGCATTTCACGATTCCTCAATGATGTGTAACTCATCCTCAGATGCCTCTCATAGGAAAGCAATTTCTATAGCTATTCCTTTCCAATATCATACCTTCTGTTGCGATCGTACACCATCTTTGAACTTTCTTTCTTGCAACGTTAATGTGTGCATTTTTTGTTTGTCTCCGTGTGGAGTGTCTTCTTCTATTGGCTTGTCAAACTTGGACATATCAATGTATTCTTGGTGAACAGTTTCATGTCCTGTACAACTGAAACATGGCTATGATAGAAAGATGACCTCAATACATGCACATACTTGAAACACATAAAGATGTGACTCTGTTTACTAGAATTATAGTGTCATACCAACACATTTCCCAAAAACATTCCATCTTTTGCTATGAATTCCAATCATATCAATATTCAATGACAGAAATGGGGCCATCAGAGTGATCAAATCCAACCCATCAAAAGTAAATATGATATCGTCATGGCAGGCCAAATTGTTCCAGTGAACATAACTTGATGAAGATACCTGCATAAAATGAGTCCTAGTAGAAATATGACAGATGGTCGCCAGTCATCACATATAAGGCAACTCAGAAATATCTTTGAAAACTGAAAAGAATTAACTGAATTTAGAATCCATCAGGACAAGAAAATCAAATGATGAATGCAATACAAAAGCCACTTTCCACATAACACTTCACCCCAGATGTGCTCATTAATCTATCTGTGCAAAGCCACTAATGCAAAAGTTGTCAGGCATCTCAGATCAGGCCAGCAGTGTGCTCATCTGCATCAAAACAATGGCATGATGAGAGGGAATTGAGGTGTAAGAACAACAATCAGAAAAGTCAAAAAGAACATGAATGAAAACTCAGGTGTACTAACTAAACTTGGAGTCATGGAGGATAGCGTAGTCAACTCTATAACTCCATACAAACATTTCACACATTTGCTAACGACTTAACAACTTTGATGACAAAAATAGCTCACCCAACAAAAACAATTATGAGGTAATCACAGGAAGTTGTGGCTGCAAACAGAACTCGCCGAGAAATATAAACAAGACCAACCTCCTACTGGAACATGGTCATGATGAATCCATAGTTTGTTCACAAAAAGACTCACCCAGAAGTTCTAGACATTCCATCAAAAGCTATTGTGGTATTCTCGAATATACTAATGACAAGTAGCTGCAAACAGAACTTGATGAAGGAAAGAGGACACAGCCAAGCTCCTACTAGCCGTACCTGAGATGGTGGCCAGTCATCTCAGATCAGGCCAGCAGTGTGCTTGGCTGTGTCTTGAGAATGGCATTATAAGAGGGAATTGAGGAGTGAGAACAAGTATCATGAAAGTCAAAAACAGTCAATAAAAACTCCTCACAGAGTTACTCAACTTGGAGTCATAAAAGATAGCGTAGTTAAAATTTTCTAATAACTTCCCCGTGCAATTGCTTCATCATTCATTCATGTCACACCTGCTCAACATGCATCTGTCCATCTGCTACAAACATTTCACATTTCACACATTTGTTTAAGACTTTGATGACATCATAGTTTTGACAACAAAAAGGACTCACCCAAGAGTTCTATACACCATTCAGTCAAAGATAATAACTCTATACCCCATTCAGTCAAAAGCAACTCCAAGAAATTGACAGATTCTTGTTAGGGGTTGTAGATGCAAACAGAACGTGGCCAGCAAACATAGACACGACAAACCTCCTATTAGAACATGGTCATGATAGCTCCATAGTTTGTTCACAAAAAACTCACCCAGAAGTTCTAGGCATTCCATCAAAAGCTATTGTGGGATTCTCAAATATACTAATGACAAGTAGCTGCAAACAGAACTTGATGAAGGAAAGACGACACGGCCCAGCTTCTACTGGCCAAATCTGAGATGGTGACCAGCCATCTCAGATCAGGCCAGCAGTGTGCTCGGCAGTGTCTTAAGAATGGTATTATAAGAGAGAATTGAGGTGTAAGAACAACTATCATGGAAGTCAAAAAGAAACAGTCTTCAAAAGCTCACATGCACTTACTCAACTTGGAGCCATGGAGGATAACGTAGTCAACTATACTACTCACTTCCTCGCTAGGTCGGTTCTTTTTCCATCATGAATAACATTCAACCCATAAAAATATTTCAAACACTTGCTAAAGATTTCAATGATACCATAGTTTGACGACAACATACGACTCACCCAGAAGTTCTATACTTTAAATCGAGAGGGATTTTGAGATACTTAACGATACTATTGATAAGTACTTGTGAACAGAAATTGACGAAGAAAGAGGACACAGCCAAGCTCCTACTAGCCATGTCTGAGATGGTGGCCAGTCATCTCAGATCAGGCCAGCAGTGTGCTGGGTTGTGTCTTAAGAATGGCATTATGAGAGGGAATTGAGGCGTGAGAACAACTATCATGAAAGTCAAAAGAAACAATCTTAAAATGCTCACACACACTTACTCAACTTGGAGTCATGGAGGATAACGTAGTCAACTCTTTTGATAACTTCGCCATAAATTTGTTTTGTTATTCAATCATGTCACATCTGCGCTATATCCAACTGTGCAAGCCCATACAAACATTAGTTTTATAACAAAAACGACTCACCCAAGAGTTACACCCCATTCCATCAAAACCAATATGAAACACAAATACACATAGAAAATTCCAACTGAAAGATACAAACAGAACTCAGCCAACACGTGAGACACTACTAACCTCCCACTAGCATTTGTCAAATTGCCAAAGGATAGACTACATGTCATGACACAAAGGACTCACCCAGAAGTTCTATACTTTAAATCGAGAGGGATTTTGAGATACTTAACGATACTATTGATAAGTACTTGTGAACAGAAATTGACGAAGAGAAGAGGACACAGCCAAGCTCCTACTAGCCATGTCTGAGATGGTGGCCAGTCATCTCAGATCAGGCCAGCAGTGTGCTCGGCTGTGTCTTAAGAATGGCATTATGAGAGGGAATGGAGGTGTGAGAACAACTATCATGAAAGTCAAAAGAAACAATCTTAAAATGCTCACACACACTTACTCAACTTGGAGTCATGGAGGATAACGTAGTCAACTCTTTTGATAACTTTGCCATACAGCTGTTTTGTTATTCAATCATGTCACATCTGCGCTATATCCAACTGTGCAAGCCCATACAAACATTAGTTTTATAACAAAACGACTCACCCAAGTGTTACACCCCATTCCATCAAAACCAATTATGAAATACACAAATACACATAGAAAATTCCAACTGAAAGATACAAACAGAACTCAGCCAACACGTGAGACACTACTAACCTCCCACTAGCATTTGTCAAATTGCCAAAGGATAAGACTACATTTCATGACACAAAGGACTCACCCAGAAGTTCTATACTTTAAATCGAGAGGGATTTTGAGGTACTTAACGATACTATTGATAAGTACTTGTGAACAGAAATTGACGAAGAGAAGAGGACACAGCCAAGCTCCTACTAGCCATGTCTGAGATGGTGGCCAGTCATCTCAGATCAGGCCAGCAGTGTGCTCGGCTGTGTCTTAAGAATGGCATTATGAGAGGGAATGGAGGTGTGAGAACAACTATCATGAAAGTCAAAAAGAAACAATCTTAAAATGCTCACACACACTTACTCAACTTGGAGTCATGGAGGATAACGTAGTCAACTCTTTTGATAACTTTGCCATACAGCTGTTTTGTTATT